>BJCO01821689.1:0-10793 GCA_018326465.1 Flaveria floridana | reverse complement strand
CTCGGCTGCTCTCGAAGGGGTCGCCGGTGCTCTCGAAGGGGTCGATCGAGTGCGCCGGTTCTCTCGGGTTACAAATTTAGACGGCAAACCCGGTTCACATTGAAACATAATGCTTACAAATTTAGACGGCAAAGAGGCTTTAAATGACCTCTTTGAAGAAATAATGGAGCTTTTAGTTTCACATTGAAACATCATGTTTACAAATTTAGACGCCAAAGAGGCTTTAAATGACCTCTTTGGAAAAATAGTGGAGCTATCAGTTTCACATTGAAAACATCATGTTTACAAATTTAGACGGCAAAGAGGCTTTTAATGACATCTTTAAAAAATAGTGGAGCTATTAGTTTCATATTGAAACATCATGTTTACAAATTTAGATGGCAAAAAGGCTTTAAATGACCTCTTTGAAGAAACAATGAAGGTGTTAATTACACATTGAAACATCACATTAACTATCTTTTTTTATTTGAACGTCTGGTTAGTTGTTAGTTGTTAGTATCACCAAGTTAGTAATATTCACCCATGCTAATGTTTGAACCTTGGACATCCAAGAGAGTCAAAACCTCACACCTCCCCTTGACCATTAGGTCTAAAATGAGTATTACAGGATTCACTGACCGATCTGCAACACCCTCTCCCAAAAACATCGCAGGAAGCATTGGCTTACAGTTAAAAGCACATGAACTATTTATTCCTCCTTTTCTGATACTATGGTTTGTAACATCCATGTTAATATGTATTTATTTGTGAAAAGTACAAATATACATAATTCGAAGTCTAATATCCGCTTCGAATCGGTTCAAGTGTTGTTTTTTTAGTCCAATTCAAATGATGGAGTGTTGATTTCGATAATTATGGTGATCTGAAAAACAGGATTATCATACTTAGTGGAAGAGAGGATGGTAGACCGATGATAAGGAGTTGTTACTATTCAAATCATAGAAAATAAGTTGCTTTGATTTACCTTTTAACTAATCCTAATTATAGATGTGATTAATATGGATAACTAAAGATGATTCCAAGAGGCATCCTGGTGCAAGATTCCAAGAGGCCCTTTCATTTGCGTTCATTCATGTTTTTTGGTTCACTAAAAGATTTTTTTTTATATATATTTTTTAACTTTTGATAATTAGTTTATTACCTTAACATTTAAACAACAAATCCTAGTAATTTGAAGCTTATATCACGTTAAAAACTTAGTTATTTAAAACTTGGATCTTTTGAGACATTATTTTGGGATGATTATTTTTATGATTATTATGACTAAGTTGTGCTATTGTCTTGGGATAATTATGTTTATGTTTGTTGCGTCAAGCTATTAACTTTACATACATTTTTATGATGATTATGTTTTATCTTTGGTTATCTTTTATATATTTATGATTGTTGAACTTTACATACATTTTTTATATTTTACATACATTCTTATTTGTTTGCGTTCATTTGGTTATGTGTTTGTGAACAAGTTTAATTCTTTAAAGAAAGAACATGAATAACTATTACGTTTACTTATGTGTTCGTGAACATAATCAATGCTAAACGAACGAACATTAACAAGACTTCGTTCTATTTGTTTGCAGCACTATTCCTATAGATAACAAATAGTCTAAAAGTATAATGACTTTGGGTTGATTGGAATGACTTATTCAAACACTTAATAATGAGGTGAAAACTACAAAAGAAGTATAAGATTGACCTATTAATTTATCCCCACCACAACAAGTCAGGATAATAATTTGTAGCGTATCATGTTATGCGTCTATGTGATGCGAGAGCAAATAAATAACTTTAAATCTATTTTTTATATCAATTTACAAGTTTAAAATAGTATGATTTTATAAAAGATTTTAACCATATGTCACAATCCAACTTATAAATAAAAAAGGACAATTAAGATATTTAACAGTGACAAATAATCAACTATATGAATTGGTTACAACTTGAGATGGATTTGATTACTGAATGAAGATAAGTCAAAATCAAGTTAGGGTTTATAATCATATATAAGAAATAAACACACATCATATATTTGAAATAAACACACATCATATATTTGAAATAAACACATATCATATATATGAAAATTCATTTGCCATTGACATTCTTCACAAGTTTACAAACTTTCTAGCCTTTAAGAACCTCTCATCTCCATCCACATTCTAATATTACAAACAAAAAATGAAATGTTGTGAACCTTTGTTATCTGCTATTTTATAGTAAACAATTAAAAGAAAAAATGGTAGTTAATTGGAAGAGCTCATGTGAAGTGCAACTAATGATGCATAGAATCCGTCCTTAATATCGATCAATTTTTCATGCTTTCCTTTCTCAACGATCACTCCATTTTTAACGACTGCAATGACATCAGCGCCCTTAATGGTAGACAACCGATGAGCCACCACTATTGTAGTGCGGTTAACCATGATCCTATCCAACGCGTCTTGAACCACTCTTTCTGACTCTGCATCGAGTGCACTTGTAGCCTCATCTAGTAGTAGTATCTTAGGGCTCTTGACTATCGCTCTAGCAATAGCTACTCTTTGTTTTTGTCCACCTGACATTTGGACTCCTCTTTCTCCTACCATTGTATTGTAACCCTGCAATTCACACGTTATCAATTAGTACTAACTTTTATTAGTAGCAGCGGTTGTCATCTCAACCCACACAAGTCGTAAAATTGTAAGGTCAAAACAAAATATTGTAGCTAAAGTGTACAGGTCAAACAGGTTGAAAGTGACCTAGATGTTTATATTATTAATGCATACCTTCTAAAATCGCTTTTTTCTGAAATTCTAAACTTATGTTGTAGCAATGTTGTTATTGTATTCATAAAACATGCATTAGTTGATAATAAATTTTTTTACAAAAAAGCGTCTATAGATCAACGTATTTTGACTCCATAAGCGTCGTCTTGTATTATAAATGGCAGTTTCACCTCGAATTATTGTTATAGGCTTTTGTAATAAAAGTTCTACTTAGTTATAAAAACAATAAAAAAAGATGAAAAGAAGTGTCATATGTGTTGCCCAAATAGCCCATTTCAACCAATACTAAATTTGACCCGTTTTGACCCATTATTCAACATGAAATAAACGAACCTGTTGTAAGCTGCTAATGAACTTGTGGGCATTGGCCAACTCCGCAGCAGCTATAATTTCAGACTCGGTAGCATCACCGTCCTTTCCATAAGCAATATTTGCCCGAATGGTGTCATTAAACAAGACGGGTTCTTGGCTAACTAGACCCATCTGCATCCTGAGCCACTTGAGTTGGAACTTTTGTAACTCAATTCCATCCAATGTGATACTACCCGAATCTGGATTGTAAAACCTTTGTAACAGTTGGATAACTGTTGATTTCCCGCTTCCACTCTCACCAACCAATGCCACTGTCTTGCCACTATGGATTGTCAAGCATAAATCACGGAATATCTCAACATCAGGTCTGGTGGGATATTTAAAACTAATGTGCCGAAGCTCGATCTCCCCTTTGACCGTTTCCAAAGTCATACCCGACTCATCAGTCGGGTCAATCTCTGACTTCCGATCTAGAATCGCAAAAACCGAGACCGCAGAGCTTTTTGCCTTACTTGTATCGGGTGCAAACGAGCTTGATTGAGACACTGCTAATGCCGCCATTGTTAAAGCAAAGAAAACTCTAAAAACATCCGTGAAGTTAGTTATTCCCTCCTCAACAAACCGGGCTCCAGCATAGAAACTGGCTGCATACATACAAAACAGTAGGAAGAACGAAACCCCAAACCCAATTCCACTAATCAATCCTTGTTTGATCCCTGTTTTCTTCGGGCCCTCACATTTATTTCTATAAAGTTGCATAACTTTCTCTTCTGCACAAAAAGATGCTACTGTCCTTATACTTCCAACAGCATCAGTAGCCACCTGGCTTGCTTCCTCGTACATCAATTTAGCATCAGCACTAAACCCTTTCATGAATTGCATCTGAACATACCCATTAGCACTCATTAATGGGATCAAAGCAAGAATTATCAGAGCTAACTGCCAGCAAGCTGTAAAGGCTATAACTAAACCGGTGATAGCAGATGATGAGTCTTGAACAACTTGAGCAAGTGCATCACCAACCAACCCACGGACACTGGCGGCATCAGTTGACAACCTTGCACCGATCGCACCACTTGAGTTTTCTGGCTTATCAAACCAAGCAACCTCCATGCTGATCACTTTCTCAAAGCATAATGATCTGATTCTTTTTATAAGTTTTGATCCGGCAACAGAGAAGAGATAAGATCTTCCCGGATAAGCTAGAAACGATACAACTCCCAAGATTACAAACATTAGAGCCCAGAATCTTGAGTCTGATTTCATTTTGTGTGGTGGTTCATAGAATGTTTTAATCATGCTTGAAAGCAGGATGCTAAAAATTGGGAATATTGTACCGTTAATAATAGCTGCTACTGCACCGATTATGATTACCGGTAATTCTGGTTTGTTGAGATATGCAAGGCGGCGGAGTGGGACTTTGGGTGGTGTTTTTGAGGTTTCCTCTGCTTCTTCAGTGTCCATGGATTCTGGTGGCATGACACCAAGTTGTGGCGGCAAACCGTATGACATGGACATTGAGTGGCGGCGGCTGCTTGATGACCCCCTGCTCAGTGAACGTTGGTAGGATATTTTTTTACTTGAAAGACTTCTGATTTCCTTACCAGATTCTGAGTTATCTTGATCCTCTGTGTTATGATCTTTATTAACTTCTTGTAGTTTTATAAGTTGAGAGTATGCTCCTTCGGGATCCTTGAGTAGCTCTGTATGTGATCCTGATAAAAATTTCAATTTACTAATTGTTATACATTTGATTTTCAGAAGGAAGTATACCATAAAAAGAAAAAGACTTTGATTTAGTTGGTGTTTTTGGTTATTTCCACATACAAAAATGCGCAACTTTTTTTAAAAACCTTGAGCCTTAAATCTGACTAGTGAGTCGATGTGGCAGTGACCTAAAATAGCTTGACAGTTTAATCTGACTAGTGAGTGGAACTGAAGTTGGTTACTCAAAACAGAAATTAAAGTTGGTAATCTGATAAGGGTTTTTAAATCTTATCTGCTTATTTTAAGGTAAATAAGCAGTTTTCAAATAACAACTTAATACAAGACTAAGCATACAAGCACTTTTATATATTCAATTTACAGTAAAATAAACATAAAACTACCTTTCTCAACCATCTTTCCCCGATGAATAACCGCAATCATGTCGGCATTTCTGACTGTGCTTAAACGATGTGCAACAATGACAGTTGTTCTATTCACCATTATCCTGTCCAAAGCCTCTTGGACAACCCTCTCAGATTCTGCATCAAGTGCACTTGTTGCTTCATCCAAAAGGAGGATTCTGGGATCTTTAAGAATTGCTCTGGCTATAGCAATTCTTTGCTTTTGTCCACCGGAGAGTTGTGTTCCATGCTCACCAACCATGGTGTCAAGTCCCTAAAAAGTTTATATAACAGCCAAATTCGATTAAAATCTTCATGGAAAGCAAAAATATTAAAAAGGATAAAACGGTGGTGTTGGAATTGTTTAGTAACACTGCTTTATTACACTTTCTTCGTTAGTGTCATCTAAAGACAATTAAACGCATTTAATCTCTTAGGGGTGTTTGGAATTGTTTAGTAACACTGATTTATGTTTTCTGAAATACTCAAGTTTGGAATAATCAATTTCAAATTGTTTATTGAAAAGAATTTATTTCACTCACAAATAATTTCATGACAAGTTTGATCAAACAATCCTAAACACCCTCAAAACAAATTAATGTTGTACCCAAACATAATAAGCAGATAGACAATTCTAAAAAGCAATTACAAACCTGAGGCAGTTTATCGATAAATTTAGCAGCATTTGCAAGCTCTACTGCAACTCTAATCTCATCCATTGAAGCACCAGTTTTCCCGTACATAATATTCTCCTTGATGCTTGAAGTAAACAAAACCGGTTCTTGGCTAACAAGACCAATTTTCTCGCGAATCCATTTTAGTTGAAATTCTTTAAGATTTATATTATCAATAAGAACTTCCCCTGCTTGAGGATCATAAAATCTCTCTATTAAGCTAATCACCGTGGACTTTCCACTCCCACTTTGACCAACCAATGCTGCAGTCGTCCCACTTGGGATACAAAGAGAAAACCCATTAAATATTTGCTCATCAGGTCTTGCTGGATAAGTGAAGTGCACATCTCTTAATTCTATATCACCACGAATATCGTTTAATACTTTCCCTTTTGTGTCATATGCATCAATTTCAGGCTTTCTGTTTATAGTTTCAAACATCTTGTATGCTGCTGCCCGACCCGCAGCAAATGCACTTAAACAGGGAGATGCCTGCCCTAGAGACCTGGAAAATACCATATATAGTGAATACAGCTCAATGATGTGGCGAAATAGGTAGGTCGAGTAGTACGTCAAAATGGGTAAATCGTTTGTAAGGGTTGAAACGGGTATACTAAAAACACTTTTTATCTAAAAGTTGAAGTTTTCTTCTTTTTTTAATGTGCATCATATATTATTACATAAATTATTCAGTGATAATCTAATTTGTTAAATAAAAAGGAATCTGCATAGAAATGTATCTCACTGTTTACTTTTTGCTATAGTGTGTATTGGACTTTAAACTTATCATTTGGATATAACCAACTTCTGAAACTTACCTTCTGACGCAAAAAGCATAAAATTAGATACATATACATGCAGAAAGTTTTAAAAGTTGGTTACATACAAAAACAAGTTTTAAAAGGGTAATCCATACAACAGTATAATGTGAATAGTTAGATTTACGAATATTTGCCCATGCAGTTGCCCTCAAATAAAACGATTTAAAAGGTTTAATAGTTTAAAAATCCATGTTGGATGACTTCAGCATGTTTGGCTTGTTTGCCCGATTTCAATTGTTCCCATTTCTTGCTAACTATTTTTTTTAACCCACTAAAGAAAAACATGATCCAAATTGACCTGTTTATAAATAAATAGATCAAAAATTGCCCCTTTCAATGAGATAGATGTAGAAAGAGAGAGTCTGCTCACATGGATCCAGTCAGCACCGCAAAAATTACAGTAAGCACAGTGCCTCCATCGTATCCCCTGTCTAGTATCATCTTTGCACCATACCAAACAGCCAAAGCATAACTACAGAATACAATAAACATCATTGATCCAAGACCAAGGCCAGTGACTAGGCCTTCATGAACACTAGAATTATAAGCATCAATAAGTGATTTATTGTAATCTGCAACCGCTTTCTTCTCCCCGGTGAAAGAAGCAACCTAAAAGAAAGGGATAAATGGTGTAAGAAGGCAACATTTTTTGTTTAAAGACAAGTTTGTAAAAATCATTCTAAAAGTTCAACATTTCATAATTTCATATTTACCTTTAAAACAATAAAAACTATCATATCTGCTAGTTTCAGAGTAAATGAAATAAGTCGGTATTCTTACAATCTTGTTTCACTGAATATGCGAATATTATTTGCTGAGATTATTCAGCGTGATGACGTCTTTTCCGTATTCATTAATTCAGTGGAACTCATTATGGAATGGGTAAGTGCGTTTTTTCAGTTTTTGAAGGAAAAATACGATATTATAAAATTTGAAAGGATATGTATGAAACAACTCTGCTATTTAATTACCGTTTTGATTGATCCAATTGTCTGTTCGACTACAGTGGCTGCTTTAGCATAAGCAGTTTGGCCTCGTGATGCCATCTTCGCTACCATTATTGACATAATTGAACCAGAGATTACCAACGGAGGAATTGATGTTAGCATGACAAGTGTAAGAAGCCATCCCTTGGCAAATGCTATCACAAAACCACCTACAAATGTTGAGAATAGCTGTGTGAATTTTCCAACCTGGAAAGTAGACAATAGCTATTAGTTTTCTGCAAATTTGTACAAAGTTTGAACATGAAAAGTTGATATACATACCTTTTCCCCCATGGCATCTTGTATGAGGACAGTATCACCAGACATCCTGCCAACAACTTCCCCTGTGTTTGTTTCTTTGTCAAAAAAGGAAACATCTTGTCTTAATATCGTTTTTAGATACAAGTTCCTTATTCTTGCAGCTTGCCTTTCCCCCGTTATCATCCACAATGCCACCTCTACAAAACACCACATTCTTAGAACATTTAGAGCATGTTTGGATATAATTGTGTTAACTGGAGTTGTTTTAATCAGATATTTCAACTGTTTTGTTTAACAAATTCTGATTAATTGAGGATGTAGACCTAAAAATTAAAATACCTCTAATATCACATAACAGCTACTAGTAAGCAGATTTTCCAAAATTAATGCAAATAACAATCATAATTTAGTTCACTATACCAAACCACTAAACATCTGAATATCTGATTATCGGATACTTGAACCGGTAATAATTAGATAAACATTTTGATAAGAGCAGAGTGCAGAGAATTGCATGCAATTTGACTTCTACTTTATGTTATGTATTGACTTTAAAAATTGTCATTGTACTATGCTTGATAAGGTAAAAGTAATTTTTCAAGTTGTAAGATCTTTTACCATGTGGCAGCCATATAAGATGCCATGTCATATTACTTGATTACTAGAGCCATGTAATCAGTTTACAAAGTTTATTCCTAAACTTTTTCTATCACTTTTACTTTTTTACTTTTACTGGTTAACATCAGTAATATTTGTTGTTTTAGCAACCATTTACAAATTATAGGTTACAAATATGCATGCGATAGCAAGAATGACTGGAAGTTTCTATAAATAAAAAAGTTAAGTGTAAAGATCAATATTTAAAAAAACAGGTAAAGTTGCAATATACTTTCATTTAGTTTGTCATGTTCTCCTGTTGAGAGCATAAAGTCAAACAATCCCTTACAAGAAGATTAGGTGGGCAAAATGTGTACTTACGGAGGAATGACGCTACCCCACACCCAACAGCCAGATAAACAAATTTCAGCGATACCTGTAACCCATTTCCATCAAGTTAGATGATCGATTGAAAGATAAGAAATAATAATAGTAATAAAATAAGAAAAGATAATACTGTAAATTTGGAAATTACGTACCTTCGAAACAACACGAACCACATCATCATTATTCTGATTCTCACCAAAGGAGTTTAAGAGGTCACCAAAAAGAATGGTCATTAGAGGCATGCATACTCCATTACCGATAGCACCAATGGTACCAACGATCATCAATACGTAATCAGTGAAATCAGCAAAGGCAAATAGCTTGTAAAACGGCACCGTATTGACGCTCTCTTTTTCCTTCTCTTTCTCCACCCGTGATTCCTGACCACCGTCGCCGGAGGTCGATGCTTCCGGCTTCTCTTTATCACCGCCATTCATCATATACACCGGCTTATGCGAAACTACTGAATTCGTAGGTGCACGCCTGTGTAACAATAATCATGTAATCAGATTCATACTGTTTGTCTTTTAGCTTAAATTGATTGGTAAGAGAAAACAAACGAAAAACGTGTGATCATTGACGTTTATTATACCTAAAAGGAACAGCATCAGAGTCATGAAAATGCAATGAATGAAGAGAGTATCAACTAGATTAGATAGTCCTAGGGTTTATACGTTGCGTAAACGGTAAATCCATCGTATCGACACCGATCCAGATCCAGATCCAGATCCGAAACGAGCTCCGAACAATCATAATTAGCACACAGATGCATACACGAAACCAATTGAAACAAAACGCAACGATAATCTGAACAAAGCATTTGTTTCCGTTTCAACGAACGAAGAACAATCGCAATTAGCAGGCATGATTATTCCTTCTGATACTAATTAACGTACTAGCGTATGAAAAGTTGATACTAATTATGAAGATACGAAGCTCATGTTTGAAGATTTAATAACGAAGCATTTGTTTCCATTTCAACGAACGAACAACAATCGCAATTAGCACGCATAATCGTATCTTCTGACACTGATTAATATACTAGCGTATGAAGATTTGATACTAATTACGAAGATACGAAGCTTCTGTTTGAAGAATTCAATACACGATGCTTTCGTTTCCATTCCAATGAACGAACAACAATCACAATTAATAGTCATGATTGTTGCTTCTGACACTAATTAACATACTAGCGTATGAAGATTTGAACAAAATGAAAGATATTTCTATAAAACTATGAAGATATGAAGAACTTACAGCTTTATTGCTTTGACAATGGCGGATGATTGCAGAGCAATGCCCCCAAAATTGCGGTAAACAAAAAGTGACGAAAATGAATATTATATGTGAATAATATTATATGTGTGTATGTAGGTGTAGAGGTGTGTATCAGCTGTTGAAAATGGGGATGGTGGGTGGGTTTTGAATATGTAAACTTTAGCTATTTATACAACAAAATGTGTGTGTGAGAGAGAGAGATTATGTGTGTGTGTGTTTGGGTGTGGGTTTCCTTGTAGAGCAAGCTTAGATGGTTCAATGTGGTCAAAGCTTGAACTTGAAAATTATAATACTCAACCTTGGGTTGGGGTTATAATTATTAATTAAATTAAATTAAATATCTATTTATGGGTGGTTTAAAGGGTGTAATTAATAAGCTTCTATGTTTCTTTATATACATTTTCATTTTGATTATGGTTAAGATGCATAAAATTAGAAACACATACATACACGTTACTCTCGGATGTGTTAGAAAGTAGTATTTAGTATATCATAAGATAGAGGTAAGATTTGTTTTTATTGTATTATTAATATATCTCGTTGTTAATGTGAGATCAGTCGACTTGATAAAGGCTTTGTTTTTAGGATCGATGCAAATTTATTT
>BJCO01821682.1:0-20231 GCA_018326465.1 Flaveria floridana | reverse complement strand
TAAGTGACTCTAAAATTAACACTTGTGTAGCACGTATTGTCATTTCAATATGCCAATTGCCAATTGATCGAACTAAATTAATAGTAAGTGACTCTAAAATTAACACTTGTGTAGCACGTATTGTCATTTCAATATGCCAATTGCCAATTGATCGAACTAAATTAATAGTAAGTGACTCTAAAATTAACACTTGTGTAGCACGTATTGTCATTTCAATATGCCAATTGCCAATTGATCGAACTAAATTAATAGTAAGTGACTCTAAAATTAACACTTGTGTAGCACGTATTGTCATTTCAATATGCCAATTGCCAATTGATCGAACTAAATTAATAGTAAGTGACTCTAAAATTAACACTTGTGTAGCACGTATTGTCATTTCAATATGCCAATTGCCAATTGATCGAACTAAATTAATAGTAAGTGACTCTAAAATTAACACTTGTGTAGCACGTATTGTCATTTCAATATGCCAATTGCCAATTGATCGAACTAAATTAATAGTACAAAAACAACGTGACTTTTTATTTCTCTTTTCTTTTAGTTTATGACGTTCATTAAACAAATCATAATTTTTAAGATTCTTATCATCCTCCTAAAAAAATTAAAGAAGAATAATCGGTCATGGTTTTAGAACATGTATAATCATTTGATTTGCAACTAGAATGAATATCACGCTAAAACGATATGGAAACTCAAACTATAGCCCTTAGAACATGTATAACCGTCATCTAACTTGAAATTAGATTCAGTATCATTATAAAAAGATACGTAATTCAAACTAGCCCGACCCGTTATAGTGACGACTTAACCTATTTCCTGTATTTATTCATAAATTCCTGCAGCATAAAAACCTTTCATTTATAGGTCTATCACTCACATAATGAAATACACATACATATGTTTTGACGAACTTTATTATTTTAGCTTCACCTAATATAAGTTGTATAATAATATTACATACCAACTAATTTTCTCATTATTATAAATTATCATTCACTTACTAATAGAATAGTTGTACAAAAAAACTAAAAAAAATAAAAAAAAAACCATGTCCATGAGCATGAGGGTTTGTACAATTGATCTGCGAATGAAACGGTACTATACTAACATCCTGCGATGAAACGGTGTCGTACAGTTGATCTAACGTGTGAAACGACGTCGTACGGCTGATCCACGTATCAAACGGCGGGTATTTAATAGGTTTTGGCCGTGACTTTTGGATGGGTTCACACACAACATTCATATCAAGTTACATGCTACCCCTTTTCTTTTCTGTATTTGTCAATATATACCCCTCAGTAATAATTTAAATTTACTAATATTCTTTGATTAAATAACTTATAACATTTGAGGGTTTAAATAAGCGGAGCCGAGCCCCCTTAGACTTGAGCTCGGCTCGATCATTTTGGTTTTAGAAAGCTTGAGTATGCCTCGTTTAGAGTTATTTTCAAAGTTCGAGCTCGTTTATTGTTAAATTATTAAAAAAATTAAGTTTATAATTATTTTTACACTTATCTATAATCATACTTTTATATATAACATAATATAGCATATATATAGTATTTAATTATTTTTATCTCAATAATATATATAATAATATGATTTATGTAACTATACATTTACATAAGGGTACACAATGTCTCTAAAGTCGTGTATGATTATATTTTCTATGCTTTATTTTTGGTAAATTTATAATTCAATATAGTGTAGAAAGCTCTATTAAAATTTAGTTAAATGAAATTCACTTATGCTTGTACTCGATGTAACCTTCATATCACACCGGCGTATGATATGACATATATAAACATACAAGAAATCATATATTGATGTACACAGGGTCGGCTCTATAGTGTAAGTTGTGACGCATTTGAGCTTGGGGCCTCTAAAAAATAAGGGCTACCGTTTATGAAAAAGTATTATAATGGGTTTTGATATTATACGGCTCAATAAAATTTTGAAACGGAAATAACATTTGATAGTTGAGTTCCGATAAAAATTTTGATAATTTAATAGGTTATTGAAGAAACACAGTTAAACAATTCACAAAGCAAACGACCATTCCTAAGTTTTTTCTTTTCCGATTGATTTGATCGACTTCGTCTAGCCCTTTTTTTATTTAAAGAAATCAAATATCAAGTACTTAAATTGGTATACCAAATTTTCTTTAATTTATTGTTTTTATTCAAACAAATTTGATTAGATTGCTTTTGTTTAGATTGCGATTTTCAAAAGGGCCTTATTTTTTTAGTTCGATTGGAGCCCCGATAAACGTTGAGCCGGCCCTGAATGTACACAAGTTTGGTGATTATAACTTTAAAAGAAAAATATACGAGTATAAACAAGTGTTTATAGGAACATTACTAGACACGTGTTTTTATTATAGAAAAAAAAAATTCTAAATCAATAAAGATGAATAGTTTCTTTTGAATGGTTAAAATCTATTGACTGATACATAATGAATGAACTTTTCGACATCAAACACACCAATATGTTTGTTTAGTTTCAAAGAAAACTCACAAATGTAATAAAAACTTTTCAGATTTGAGATCAAACCTATAACCTAAAAAATTCTTAGCTCTATCTTTCATCCAAATCTCAACCAAATGACCAATGAAATAAAGATAAATAGTTGCTTAACTTAAAAAAATAATAGTAATAAAGATGAATAGTTTAATAATAGGAAAACACTTGTAAAAAAAACCACTTAGTCAAACCCATTCTTGAACGTTTACCATCATCCAATAGTTAATAATAAAATTTATAAAACCCACACAACAACACAGTATTTGATGATCCCAAGACCCCAAAGCAACATCATCATCATCATCATCATCCTCAGCCACCACACCACATCAGTTTTCAAGTCTTTTAACCCACCTGAAACCACCACCACCACCACCACCACCGGCCCACCACCGGCCCACCACCATGGCCGATAACAACAAACCTTCAGAGATCGGAGATTTGCAGATCGTAACAGCTGAAAAAGAAGACACAAGTAGCAAAAAACAACAGCAATTATCAGTTAAAAGGAGCTCAAACAAAGATCGACACACAAAAGTTGAAGGTAGAGGTAGAAGAATAAGGATGCCTGCACTCTGTGCTGCTAGAATCTTTCAACTCACTAGAGAATTAGGTCATAAATCAGACGGCGAAACGATCCAGTGGTTGTTACAGCAGGCGGAACCCTCGATTATTGCCGCCACCGGAAGCGGGACGATCCCCGCTTCCGCGATGGCGGCAGCAGGCGAGGGTTCACACGGAGTTTCAATCTCCGTGGGGTTACAACACAAGATTGATGAAAATAGTAGGACCAACTGGCCGTTAATTGGTGGGAGTTTGGGGGTAGGTAGACCCCCAAACCATATGATTACACCGCCGGCTGCGGGTATGTCAGGTTTATGGTCTGCCATACCCGCAGCCGGATTTGGGTTTCAATCATCTGCATCGTCTTCGGGCCCATCTGCTAACGGTATGGGCACCGAAGGCGCGAATTACTTGCAGAAGATTGCGTTTTCAGGGTTTGATTTACCAGGGTCGAATCTTGTTCCCATGAGTTTCTCTTCGATTTTGGGTAATCATGATCATCATCAACAGCAGCTTCCGGGGTTAGAACTCGGGCTTTCGCAAGATGGTAACATTGGGGTTTTGAATCAACAAGCATTGAATCAGATTTACCATATGGGTCAGGCTAGAATGCATCAGCAACAACAGTCTTCAAAGGATGATGATTCTCATGGTTCAGAGGGTCAATAGCACTTTTAGATGAATTGTTTTAAATTCTGATGAGAATGAAACCCAAATCCTTTTAAGCTAATATGGGATTATGAGGTTTCTGTGATGTGTTGTACAAGTTAAAATAGAGATTGTGTTGAAGATGTTTAGCCTTCATAGTATCAAAATAGTTGTTAATTGCAGTTGCTTTTGGGGTTTCCTATATATCTAACACCACTTTTTATTTTCTTTCTGTAAATCATATAGCTTTCCTATATATCTAACACCACTTTTTATTTTCTTCCTATACACAGAGTAATGTTTATTTTGAAATCAATAATATGTTTAGCTCATTGATTTGTTTTGAACTATAAAAGTTCAATTGTTTGCATTTTGCTTATAGATTGCCTGTCTAATTTTTGTGCTAATGAACTAAATGTCCTTCTTGTTTGGTTTGAGACATGTGGATATTTTAGTAGCATACAACTATTCATAATATATCAGTTTAAGGAAACATCCTACGGGAGCAAATGGTGACAATTTCACACTGTTATGCTTCATAATAACGGATTTTTTTAATGATTTATTCATTTAATGTTATTTGTTGCAACAACGACCCAACAGGTCAGGGTTTGTTATCGGTTGGACCGTGCCTAGCATTTGCAAGCCAAGTGATAAACTACGACTTGAAGATAACGATTTAGATGGTGCCACCCTCCGACGGTTAAGCCCGTCACCATATTTTGCGTACTCTTATAACCTATGTTATTTGGTTTTGTATAATTTTGAGGTAGCTTTTTATTTTTCAGTTTTTAGAGAAAAAATATTACTCAAATTGACATATTTCAAAAGAACAATTACAACATATTTCGATTATATCTTCTGTTAATATAATACAGATAAAATTACGTAAATCATATCTAAAAGCTCGATGTGGATTATGTTTGAATCTTTCATGTGAATAAGGGAAAGAGAATGATGAAATGTTTGGTGGGTAGAGGAATTGATTCCTTCGTGACAGTACTATAAACCAAATATCACATCCATAAATCAAATCAACTCAATGTCACAATTTATTCCTAAATAAAGATGGGTTTGATTTGAAATACCGTGTCACGCGTGGCACCTTATTATGTAAATATAAATAGAATTTATATTCAACACATCATGTATTAGGAGTCCCTTTTCATATTGGATAACTCATTTTCATGATTAATATTAGTAGAATAGAATTTCTAGATAGAAACATCATACGTAACCTTAAACAAATATTTACCCATTTTTCAGCAATCATGGCAGCTGGACATTTGCTCGTTTTTATTTAACCAAAATTAACTTGATTGCCGAGTTCATATCAAGTAGTTTACTATCAACTCGACTTGTTTAAATCTTTTGAGCTTAAACTTATACAAATTTGAACAAGATTCTATGTTATTATTGATATTTTTCGACATTTTTATGATGCAACTGTGGAACCAGAACTTATAAATCAATGATTATCATAAAGTTATAATGGGTGTTCAACTAGTGTTTCTTTTGTAAATAAAAAAAAAAACTAGATTTAAAAAAATGTTAGGATGACCGAAGGTCCCCCTAGCAACCCCTTTTTTCCGTCATGATATGTTTTCATTGTAATTAGAAGCTGTGTGACTTTATAACTTCCTTAAAAATATTTTTTATAAAATTTTAAGATAAATATACTACAAATTACATATTAAAAAAATTCAAACCCTAATTTCTTTTAATTGTAAGACATAGCGTTAATCATCGTAGTGTACTATTTAAATGTGCAACTTTGTAATTTCTAAGGAATGGGAATACCAACAAATCAAATCTAATGCTAAGCATATATCAACAACACTAAATAGGATTCAAATTCAACTAAAAGTCTTTTTAATGATAAGTTATTAATATTTCAAGATTGGTATTTTGCTAGTCCAAGTTTCGTTGTCTTTTTCTTTAAAAATCAACAAAATTCGGTTATAAACAAACTAATTAAAGATTGGCTTTAAACAATAAGGCTATGAATTAAGGTTGAGAATACATGCTAAACTGACATAAATAACATGATACATTTAACATCGGTGTAAAACATGAACTCGACACGATAAGCTAGATGTGTTATTTTTTTAGAAAAAAACACGGAGATGTTAATAAACATATTACACGACATGACTTGTTATGACACAACTAATACAACTATTTTGCGTCACTAAACATCTAACACGATTAGAATTAATAAATAAGATAAAGATCGTATAAAATTAACCCCACTAATGTCCTTCAGAACAACCACTAACATATTTGAACAATTGTAACACGACTAGAGCTTCAAGATTGACGAAAATGAAGCTACGATGTATGAAGATAAAAATTAAGTTGTGTAGTTGAGGCTAGGCTAAGGTTAGGAAAAGTCGAAAAGAACGTATTTTATCATTTTAAATAAATGGAAACTATAAACAAGCTTGAACGTGTTATAAATAGGCTATGTAACAATTTAACTTGCCTAGAAACGAACTTAATCGTGTATAAATATGTCGCCTATTGACATTGCACTTGTTAAGCTCAAACTCAAACTTGTTTAACTTCGTGTCGTGTATGTTTGATAACATACCCATGTCAGATAAATTAGTCAACTCTGTCTGTTCAAGGCTCTAATTACATTTACGAGTAATGAATTTAAACTAATGATTAAGATTGTAAATGAATGAACATTTAGCAAAAAGTTTGTGAATTGTTCGGCAAGAAGTTTATGTTTGTTCGTTTAATTAAGGAACGAAAACGAACAAGAAAGTTGTGTCCGTTAAGCTAAACGAACGAACATGAACAAAAGTCGTGTTCGTTCATAAATGTTCGTGAACGTTCGATAATGTGTTCGTTTGTGTTTGTTCATTTAAAGATATTATATTTTTCATTTTACTTTACTAATATTAATTTTTAAAAATATGAAACCTTAAACATACAATATGTCTCCACCAACATCTCATATTTGTTTGTGTTCGTTTGACTTTCTTTATCTTCATATATGTTTGGTAAATGTTCGTGAACAGTTTATTTTTTTAATTAATAAACACGAACAATAAATATTGTTCGGTAAGTGTTCGTGAACAATTTATGAACATGTTTGATAAGTGTTCGTGAACAATTCACTTTTTTATTGAACGAACATAAACAAAAAATATTGTTCAATAAGTATTCGTAAACAGTCGGTAAATTAATTTATTTTTAACGAACGAAGATAAACAACTTATTTTTATAACACTACTGATGATATTTGATCCATTGCCCGACCGATGAAGTGGTAGACCCGGTTCGGATATTCGGGTTTTCTTTCTACAGCTTTGACAACAACCCTCTTCTGTAATTGCCTGAGTTTATACGCTAACCAAAACAAACTACCAATAACACACAAATCATCGTTTAATCTCCAAGTTTTTCATATCAATTTTTGATACAGATTGGAGAACACGAATCTATCATCCTCATCATCGATCGTTTCTTCTCAGGTGCGATAAAATGGACAGTAAGAAGGTCATCGTTTGCGACAATGGCACCGGTGTAAGTTAATTCTCTCGTTAGTTAAGCGGTTTTTGGTGAATTAGATATGTTAATCTAGATCCATTGATTATCTGCAAAGTCAGTTGTTGAAATTTTGCTCCATTGATCTGTTATTCTTATATGTTTGGTACCTTGTTATTCAGATCGCAGCATTTTAAGCTTCAAATTCTTACCAGATTTTAACGATTCAATTTAAAATTATTGGCATGAATCGAAAAGTATCATTGTTTCGAAACATGATATGCATTTTTTTGTGTGATTTATGGTTGATGATTTTCACTGCAGTATGTCAAGTGTGGCTTTGCTGGAGAGAATTTTCCGACATCGGTATTTCCTTGTGTGGTGGGTAGGCCGATGTTGAGATACGAAGAAACACTTCTGGAACACGAATTGAAGGTGAGTATCTGTGGAGTGGTTTATAAATCCCCATAATCAATTACCAGATTAATCCAGTGCAGTAAATCACTCTTAAAACTTTCAGTATTTCATCTGTGGAGTTGTTTATAAATCCCCATAATCAATTAAATTATCTGATGACAATATAACTATATAAGTGCTTTAATTAGTTTGATCAACGGTAGCGCCTTGTTTCACTGGTATAACTGTGTAAGTGTATAGCATTCATTTTGGTTATGGAAATGTTTATTTTGTCTGTGATTCATACAGGATATCGTTGTTGGTGAAACCTGTTTGAACCTGAGGCATCAACTAGATATATCTTATCCTGTCAATAATGGCATTGTGCAAAAATGGGATGATATGGGTCATGTTTGGGATCATGCCTTCTATAATGAACTCAAGGTGAGTACCTGCTGGCTTTTGATGTGGTGTTTGTGAACTTGATGTTGTAAGAATTTTATTCATATTTTATTTTGGCAGGTGGATCCATCAGAATGTAACATTTTGCTTACAGATCCGCCTCTTAATCCTTCAAGAAACAGAGAAAAGATGGTTTGTACAAAAAATATAATTCTACAAGTGGCTCTTAATCTACGTTTCTCAAAGAACGGTATTGTTTGTTAATAAAACTTAATTTAGGATTGATCTTGATATTAGGTCGAGACTATGTTCGAGAAGTACAATTTTGCTGGTGTCTTCATCCAGATACAAGCTGTTTTAACATTGTATGCTCAAGGTGCTTATAGGGTAAAGGTTTAAATTACAGTCAGTGAAGTTGTGCCTTGTTATTCATTGAGACTCACTTTAATGCAACTGTTATATTTGCTGTTTATATCTGATACCTTTAAAATAACTTGAAGTATTTGAAAATTCAGTATTTTTATTCACCTAATGTTAACATGATTGGGAAAACAGGTTTACTTACTGGACTAGTCATTGATGCTGGCGATGGTGTAAGTCATGTGGTAAGTAGTGCAATAATCAAAGCTGCTTAGTTTCCAGCATAACAAGATCTTCACATATAACGTGTTACATAAAATTCTTTCTATAGAATTCAAACAAATATGCAAATCTCATTTTCAGAAAGCAGATGCAACTTATGTTATTTGATATTTTTCAGAAAGATATTTTTGCTCTATAAAACATTAGATCTTATCATAGTAAATACTGAAAGAAGCAACTTATGTTATTTGACATTTTTATTCATAAAGTAAAAGGATTTAATTGAAACCGTATGTCTTTATGTTTTACGTACAACAATATTCATTTATCTAATTTTTGACCGACTTCAATAACTGAGATTACTAATACAGTAAAGCAACCACCATGTGGACATTTTTTTACTACTAAAAGTTTTTTTCAGGTTCCTGTTGTAGATGGCTACTCATTTCCTCATCTTACAAAGAGAATGAATGTTGCTGGACGCCACATAACATCATATCTTGTTGATTTACTGCTTAGGAGAGGGTGATTTTCTATACTTTTTCTTTTCAGAAAGTTATATTCATGATATTACTGTGCTTTTACACGTGCTGAGACTTGGAAATTGGCTTTTAACATATGAAGTTATGCAATGAATAAGAGTGCTGATTTTGAGACTGTAAGAGATATCAAAGAAAAGCTCTGCTACATTAGGTATGTACATGAATTCTCATATCTTTATCACTCTGTTATTATGAACTTGCAATGTGAAACTTTTTCTAATCCTTTTATGTTGCTTTTCAGTTATGATTACAAAAGGGAATATCAATTAGGACTTGAGACCACTATCCTTGTTAAGAACTATACTGTGAGTTATCTCTGAATTTTGCATGTTTGGATTTCTAGATGTAGGGCTATTGGTAACTATAAATATTCAAGTTCTGATGGAAATATTTATGAACAAGTGTTTGATCTTAGGGTGTGTTTGGTTAAAAGGTCTGGAATGAGGAATGGGATGAAAGTGATACTTTATGTTTGTGTTAAGGAGATGGGTTTTAAAATTTTATAAAACCCATGAATAAGGGTTTTTCCAAGCCTATCTCCTTTGATGTGTTTTATCATTCATTCCAAGTGTGTATATTCATTTATTTGTGCATTTTTGGATTTTTGTTCTTATTTTGTTAGAGTTGATGCCAGAAAAGAAAAATCAGCTATAGTTTTTGGAGGAAGATGCGGGGAGTAAATTTGTCTAAACACATCTATCAAACCAAACATCTGTATTGAAATCTCATCCCCAATCTAATTCCACCTGCCTATAACTAAATGCTTTTCCATATTGATTCCATGACTAACTAAAGGACAACCTTAAAGATACTTTTCAGTAAAAATTGTTCTCTGTTTAGGTTTTTAGAAGGTTGGCATATTATATATCAACTTAGTGCACATGTTTATTGATAATTTTGAAATCATCAGCTGCCAGATGGTAGGGTTATCAAAGTTGGTACCGAACGATTTCAGGCCCCAGAAGCTCTTTTTACACCGGTGAGTGTTGGCATATTTGACTTTTATTTCTGGATCGATATAACTTCTTTTCATTATTTTTCTGTCACCCCATGTATGTGTTCACTTACATGCCATCCTTGTAGATTTGTAAGATATATTTGAATATTAAGATGGTTTGAGCAATTATTTTGCTGCTATTTTTGCTCTTATTTAAACAATTAGATTTATAGAGTATATTTTTATCACAATTAATATAATTTATCACAAGTATGCTTTTACTACCACCAATAGTTTAAGTTTTTTTTTTTTCTTGCAGGAACTCATAGATGTTGAAGGAGATGGGATTGCTGACATGGTATTCCACTGTATTCAGGAAATGGATATTGACAATCGTATGATGGTAACATTTTTGAAGCATACTCAAATCACCTATGATATATTCTATAGAAGTCTATGATACAGAGACCATATAAGTCTTATTTTCCTTATCTCACTAGTACACCAAAATTAAGGAAAGAAAAGAAGAAGAAAAGAAACTCTCATTAGTTTTGCTTGTAACTTCATTACCATAGTTCAACTGTTCAAGGTCGTGGTTCTGCCAATGTATTATTTTATCTTTTGGGGGCAAGGGGTGCTTTGATGGTAATTTTGTCTTTTTCAGTTCCAGATTTTCTTAATATCTTTCAGACGAAAGGACCACACACATGCCAAAAATATGATTTTCTTAAACCTGATGTTATTTTGCGTATCACTATTTATACAGTCTGTAAGAAAGCGAGATATTTGAGGTCATGTTGGTGGTGCATCCATCCTTAAGATTCTGCTTGCCATGTCAATTTCATGCTAAAAAAATATTTCACAAAGAAAACTTCTTGGTTTTTGACTGTTTTTGTTCTTATATTTTTGCAGCTGTACCAGCATATAGTTTTGAGTGGAGGGAGCACCATGTATCCAGGATTACCTAGTCGGTAATAGATCAGTATCTTCCTTTATTTGCTTTTAGCAGTCTGTTATTATTATTATTTTGGCCAACATTATAGTTGAAGTCAGGATATTCTTAACACTTTTAAGAGCCTTTTGCTTTATCAAAGCTAAAGAGTCAACCCTGTTTGTTCTATTATCGATTCTTATTCAATAACCTTAAGTGAAATTTTCGAAGGATGGGTCACATGTTATTGGACCAAGTGCTGTTCATTCTCTTTTAGTGACACTAACATATTATTGGACCAAGTGCATCCTATCATATACCATAACTGTATCTTTTTCTTTTGGTTATTATTATTATTTTTTCGATCTAGGCCTTACTGGAGTTGTACTTTTTAAACAGGCTAGAGAAAGAAATCTTGGATCGTTATCTTGATGTTGTTTTGAAGGGAAACAAAGTTGGACTAAAGGTAATATCTGAAAGTTACAGATTATATCACATACATTCTTTGTCTATTCAGTTACCCATTTCATCTATTTTTATATCACTATTTATAGGGTACAAGGAAATAATTACAAGGCAATGATAAATACTAAAAATACAAAACTATATCTTTTTGGCTCATGACTTGTACATGATATGTTGTAGAGTATATGTGAATTGCAGCTAATCTTTTCTTGGATGCAGAAAACACTAGAGCACATTTATAAATAATGGTCCCTGATTATTTACATCATGGACTTTCATAGTACCCCTAAAATTTGATCCCTGCTTTTTACGAGAACAAAGTATAGCTTCTAGTCATTGTAGAGACCTGGTGAAGCAATAATAAAGGTGATTGAAGTATTTATAAAATCAATTTAGCAAGTTGAGTATCAAAGATGAAACTAGAAAATAAAATGAGATACAGACCAGAATGAGCTTTAAAAAGATCATACATGTTTCATAATATTTCTATTAAATAGTTCTTGGATGGGCATAGGACGTAAAACATTGTCTTTTAATTTCAGAATTTCATGCATAAATCCCATCTGGCAGTCAATAAGCTATATACATGCCTGCATTTTCATTCATTTTGATTATTTTTGTAATTCTGTGGTCAGATACTAGTTCATACTCGTTTATTTTTCTGTTACGTGCAATGTAGAAATTGCGGTTGCGCATTGAAGATCCACCACGTAGGAAACATATGGTGTACCTTGGGGGTGCAGTACTTGCCGGAATCATGAAGGTCTCCCTCCTTCCCTCCCTCTTCCTCCCTCTCTCTCTCTTATTTAAATGGATCAAATCAAGGAGCGTAACCAAAATGGGTACAGGTCATAAAGGTCAAACAAGTTGAATTTGAAGATTAAATTTATTATAATGGAAGTTATAATACACACATTAATTTTTAATAAAATTAGAGAAAAAATAATATAAAGAGCTTGCATGCAACCCAACATGAGCTGGGCCCATTTCGAAACGTATTACGAAACAGGGAATTCAGAATTACGAACGAGATTTAGGGAGAACTTTGTAGGGATCTATCTAATATTAAAAACTACTCAGCACTTAGCATGTGTGTGTTAATTCAAGAAAACTTTGGAGGAATGTACATGCTCCTGTCAAAGCAGTCTTTGTAAACCCTTTACTTAGTTTGGATAGTGGCTCGCTTTATTAAATCTGGGCTAAGTTTGAAATTCACTAATTTATTAATCCCCATTTTCTATTGTTCGGACATGGGCAAAAGGGATTTTTAGGAACTAAAACAAATATTAATCTACTAGACTTGTAAAGGATAAAAAGGTATCTTGCTAAACTGTTTAAGGACTGCCAACTATGAAAGTTTTCAACTTTAAACACAAAAACAAATTTTTGAATGTGGGAAGAATTATTCCTAATTACCATGAAAGGTTCTATGGATCAAATATTTTTTAGGCTGGTATGCACTTTTTCTTGTTATTGAGAGGATATCTAGAATCTAGATGGTCTTATTGTGTAGACTAATATATAAAAGAAGTTTTTCATAAAAAAAAGGTGGGAGTTTCAGCCAATTTACTTTGAATGGACTAATAACTCAATAAGGTGGGAATTTCAGCCAATGTACTTTAAGTGGACCGATAAGGGTTATGTTTTATCTCTATCAGGCAAACCACACAATAATAAAGAAGCTTAAAAGGAAATGAGTTGAAAGTCACCCAAAATATATCTTTGACACATATAACTTCTAAAATCGTTTTATTAGAAAATTTGGATTATATTTAGAACTGACTATAACAAAACTGAACAAGTGGACAAATTGCACCGAGCCCACCTGACCCTATCCGAACTCATTTAACTTGTTACCCATCCCATCAGTTTTGCCACCTCTAGTCATAAATTACTTAGAAGCTAGATGAATATATTCAATAGATGAAAAAAGAATTGGAACTCCTACCATTACTTGGAGATGAATCATTGGTTATTTGGATTCACGACGACGTTTTATATGATGCAAAACATAGTGTCGCCCTCAACATAGTCTTCTAGTAGATGTTAGAATTAGATTTCGACCCAATCAAAACATATAAGTATAGAACCCACTAGAAAAAGACCCCCATAGTCCCATAATCTACAAAGTATTTGCTTAGTTGATCAACAACTGTTTTTGCCATCATTCACGTAAGGATAAGAAAGTTGGAAAAGCAGGAGTGTTTTTGCATGTAAAAACATTTTTTAACAGTTGGTTAGACTAACGTTTTTCTTTTACGAAAAAACCCCAATTTTAGAATCCCCTTTATGACCCAAAAAGCTTGAGTCGGCTATGCATTAATAGACTTGAGTAGTTATCATTTTACCTATCCTTTTCTTGCTAGTGATGATCTCCGATTAATATAGAGTTTACTAAATACTGAAATGCTAAATAATTTTAATGAATTGTTGCAGGATGCACCTGAGTTTTGGATTAGCAGACAGGATTATCTGGAGGAAGGAGTTAATTGCCTTAGCAAGTGCGGTTAGGCGTATTTGTACAATTTGACTCCATGTTTTCAGGATACTATGAAACGTTAAAATATAAAGCTAAGATCTCTTCAAGTTAACATGTGTATGAAGAACTAAGAAGGGAAACATTTGAAGTGGAATTTCCTCTGCATAATGCTAAAGCTTGTGATTTTTGTCAATTTGGATCATGTGATTAACCTCATTGTATTAACTACTAAAAGTAAAACGTTTGCGTGCTACCTAAATACATAAAGATTCTGATAAAATGTTTATCGCATCCCAAAACGCGCAACGCGGTACTCAGTACGGGAAAAAATTACATGTTTGATGATGATTACTTGAAACCTGATTTTGTACCCACTTCACAAGTCGATTTAAAAATAGCGAATACTTGATTACACTTATAACCAAAAGTTTTAATTTTCCAACAATTTTAATGTACTAGTTATTATATTTTTTTATATTATATTAAATGTAACTGGCTTAAATAACTTGACGGCAATCACCTAATCTCAAACCGATCTTAAACACGTAAAATTTCCCATACTTTCAGACCTAATTACCAATACATTACCCATCCCGGATGTTTTAGGTATTTTCATTTTGTGACCTCTAACTCCTTCAATTCAATGAATGAATAGCTTATTTTAGTAGTACATTTCTTTAGGAACCAAAAAAGATGAGTTGGATCAATTGATCAACCCAATCTGTTTTCACAAGTAAATACAAAATGATCAGGGAAACACATAATGCTCAAAAACAACCTTCATACACTTGTTTGAAGCTATCATTGTACAAGATAAAGGCATGAAGATCTGCCTTTCAGATATCATGATGATTATGTTCGACCTTGAAGAGGATTAAAATATAGAATATTTTGCAAGGCCAAGAAGCCTGCATGGACCTGTATTCACTGAAGCCGAAGCTACAAATGTACGGAAAATTTAAAGCAACAATTCATACATAAAACACACACTACACATAATAACAATTACCAAGGATGTGACTCTCCCCCAACAACCAAACCCAAACCAAAATGTGGTATGCCACTGTTTTACACAATATTTTCTCCAGACCGCCCAGTTTAACAGCCTCCAACTGAAAATGCTATGATGATATGCCCCCGTTGGACATTAAATCTGAGCAAACTATGAAATTTTCTTACAATATGATACATGTACAGCCGTTCTTCTTTGGAACCTCGTCGATCTTCTTTTCTGTTTAAAAAAAAGGTAAGTTCAAGAACAGTCAATATGGGGGTGTTTGGGTTTGCTCAAATATTGTTTTAGATTTATAAGTGATATAAGCAGTTTGGAGTAGCTTATTCCAAACAACTTGTTTCTAAAAGCAATAAAACAAGCAATATACGAAAAGAGCTACCTCAAGCAACAAATGTTTCCATTATCTTAAAGCATAAGATCAGAGAATTATATGTATATATTCATACGTACATACATGCATACATGTGTACGCAGATATATCTATACAAAAGTATATACACGTATATATGTATGATATGCATGATTTATCAAATGATTTTGGTCAGCATTCTCTGACTCCAAGGGACTCCTAATCTTCAACTGATATGGTTTAACATAACATCACATTGCTAATGAGAGAGTCCCATATAACAATTTTGTATGTATTTTTCATGGGAGGTCTAGAGACCAAATCATGAAGATGCATTGCAGAAAATGCACAAAAGAGCAGATAAATCGAAGTAAGCTTATGGCACATACACATTGATGAAAAAGAATATACGAAATTACCTGTTTTTGTTTTCATTAAAGACATCTGTACAACAGCATGCATGGTAATTACCCCGTTCGGAAGCTCCCCAAAAGGTGTTCTGCACTGCCCAACGGTTTTGTTGTTTTCCAAAATTTTCCCAGCATTTATCAACTTAATGTCACTTGCTGATTTGGGTCCCCCTTTTTTATCTGAAGGAATGTAAAACTTTTGCTCAAAGATAAATTAAAAATCATTCAAGAAGCTATTTTTGAGGGGAATAAGAAAATGAATGAATGTCAAGAAAAAATAAAAATATATAACCGTAACTTGCATACTACCATATAAGAAACCACTTCTGGATGAAAACATTTACACCAAAATATGATTTAAACAAAACATAAAGCATTAACCTTGGAATAGATGCAATTAATAATCAAGCATTCATTTTGAAAGATTGCTATTGATGAGTTCATTTTTTATCCTTTTTATATGGTTTGTTATATATAGTCCAGGGATTCATGATGTTAGGCCAAAATTTCTGAAATAACAAAGTCAGAATATCTGCTAAGTAAGACAATAGAAGACTTCAAACAGCAACCAAGAGAGTGGTTAGCTCATAAAGAAACTTCATTAGTTTTTTATTACAGTATACTATTATGCAAGATATCTTTATGGTTGGAAAAAATAGTAACAAGACACTGAAGCTAAAAGAAGAGTTTAAAGCTCAGCATATGAAAAAATTTCTCGTAAGCAAGCAAAAGAGAGCTTGTTGTAAAAAGAGTACATGTTGCTCAAAATATGTAGTAGGCAAGTTAGCATCCCCTTTACATGTAATCTCAATTTGAACACCATTTTGAGTCCGTCGTATGGCAAAGTCATAGAAGGGATGGAATATCCTTCCCATTTGAAGTCTGAAACCATCAGATGTGTTCTCTAGAGGGTGTTTGGGATTGTTTACTGAAACATCTTAGCTGCTGCTTGCGAACCTTTAAAACAACCGAGTGTTTGGATGAATAAAAGTGTTTATGCCTATCTATATGTTTGATGTTTCATGGTGGATTCAAAGCTGTAAGTTCACCCTTTAAAGGGAAATAATTACTGCGCCTCGTACACTCGTCATAACCATAAGCAAAAATTAATTAACTAAGCAATCTCCAAACCCCAAAGGAAGTAATCTTTTCTTATATGCGTGATTGCTAATCTTCAACCAAGACCACAAATCAGGTACACCATTTTGCTCAAACCTCTATAGAATTTAACAAGTCCATACTTGATAATTTGGCATGCAGCTTGATGGATTTCAGCAAAATGTAATAAAAGTTAGAAACACAAAATTCAAACAAGAATAGTGTCTAATATCCACAAATCAAAATTAACATTCATGATGGAGTTACTAGCTCATCAAAAACATGCATGAATTTCAGAACCTAAAAACCATTTCTACAATAAAAATTATCACACAAAAGCATGTAAACACAAAAGAGACCTAAATCCTCCTAACCTTTGGGCCATTCAGCAACAATTCTCTCTTTGAGCATAGCAACGGTGGAAGCTGGAGAGTATCGAAACGGACCGATGTCGGATCCATCAAGCAATCGAAACTTGAGCTCTAAAAGATCTTCCTCCGGCATTTGCAACAATCTATAGTATCAATTTCAGGCTATTTCAAGCCCTAGAATCACACCTTTTCAGAAATCACCAATATATGGTTTCAAACACCTGCAAAAAGAGCAATTGCAATAAATAAGATCAACAATCAGTGGAGCAGAAGCAAAAAAACATGAAATTAAACAGTGGATCGTATCTTAACCTTTGAATTGTAATGAATTTTTATGTGGATTTTGAATTGTTGAAGATGTAGAACCCTAAACCCGATCTCGAGGGGCACTATTGATGAATGTGAATTTAAACCCCAATTTTATCTTTACAATTCAACTTTAGCTGTGCTCTTTTTTGTACTCATTGATCACCGGCCAATTTGAAAATGGTGAATTGTATTTATATATGGTTGTGTTTTTCAAATAACTCAATAAGAACATTCACAGTGGAATAAAATTATATAAGAGTGTGTTTTTAATATTATATGTAATGATTTTAAGTGGTTGTGGATGGAACATAGAAAAAATATTATTATTCATTGGTATACTTGATGAATCACTGTTTAATCCTATAAACTTTTTCATATTTTTTAAAGTGGTTGTGAGTGTATGAAGAAAAAAATAATGATAAAGATTTAAAAAATATTATTTAATTGAAAAGTAGAGAAAAAAATAGTGAGATTTGATATAATTATATGGATAAATATGAAAAATCCAATGTAAATGCTATAAGGCCTCTAGTGATTCAAGTTTTTTATTTCTATAATAATAATATTAAAATTTATGTCTATTTATTTTATAAAGTTATAAGTAGGTTATTAATATATTATATTTACACATTTTTAACACTTTTTTTACAATTTTACTAACATGTTATTACTTTACTGTTCTGAAGATTTCATAAAATAGTATTTTTCTTATATTATATATATGAAAAATCTTCCAACTTTTCTTTTATTCTTGGACATTATTTCTTGAATTTGTAATAACAAAACGGAACTGTGTTTTTAGACTAGAAAAGCATCTTATCTTGAAATTAAAGAATACAGATATACATTTTATTATCTAAAAACGAATGTTTGTATAACCCAACTCTTGTTAAATTAAGCATAACAGTAAACTATTTTTAGACATTTCCATATATCTCTATTGATATATGTAAAATTCCATATGTATTATTTAGTGTTTAAAAAATATTATACTTTATGTGTTAAACAGTTGCGCTTTTGAAAAGCATAAACAATTGAAAATATGTTATTATACAAGTTTAACTGATAAATTTTGAGTTTATAAAAAAGGTTAAAAAAACAAAAGAAACAGGAGGGAAAGTAAATTTAACTATTTAAGTAATATTTGGCGGTGGACGCGTACAGAGGCAGAATAGTTGGTCTGCCGACTGGTCAAAGTTCTTTTGACCGGGCCTACCACCATCCACATAATATGGATTACCTCTTTCAAATTTTAACTTACAATAACAATAATATATACAAAATCTAGGGTCTAGTCATAAAAGAAGATTTCTTTTTATAAAAAGGTTAAAGTTTAAAACCTTACAAAGATATAGTTATTGAGTAATAAAGTGCGAAATGTAATGAATCATTAAGGGTTAATAAAAAATACATGTTTAGTTGACAAAGATAATGTAATGAACCATTACATAATTGATTTCATTCCTTCAAATTCATTCCATCTACCCCTTTTTTTTTTCATTTCATCCCTTCTTGTCACCAACACCACCCACTCAACTACCATAACAATCACCACCGGTCATCACGACCGGCCACCGCCGCCGCCACCGGGGGCCTCCACCGGCCACCGCCGCCAGCGCGTGCCTCCACCGGCCACCGCCTCCGCCGGGAACCACCGCCGCCAGAAACCTTCATCGGCCACCATCACCACCATAACTATCACATTTTTATTTTTTCGTTTTTTCATACATAATGAACAACATAAAGTAATGATTTTTTTCATTATTAAATTGTAACTAAACAGGAGTATGGAATATAATGATTCATTTAATTCTCTCATCAATTGCATTCTCTTATTCATTTCTTTCCTTCATCCATTCCATTACCTCATACTAAACAAACCCTTAAGGATTAGTGTAATATAGAATAGATATAAAAGAGTGTAAGTTGTTGAAAAAATAAAACTGCGTACGTGTCCAATAATTTCAATAATTGATGTTTTTTTTAATAAAGTTATAACGTATATTTCATTTTTTTTGAACGGCTAATGGGCGATCCTGTTTCGGAGGATAAGTATTTTTGTAATCGGGCTCACCTATTTGTTTTCCAGCTAGAACAACACTCCCAACCCCCTCTGGGAATTGCTGAAAAAAATCTCTCGTTTTCACCTTTTAATATAAAAATCTTTGGTCATTGGTCCAAACTTAAAAAAAGTCAAAAGTGATTCAAGGTTTTTATATTTCAAGATATTGTAAAGATTTAGAGAATATAAAGTGGATACATCAAATCTTTATCACTATATTTCATGGGTGTACAATTTTATATAAGATAAGTGCTATAAATACACAGAAAAGATGAACATGTTTGTAATTTTATCTAGTACACATAGAGTTGTAAATAAGACGGGACACTCATGAGTTACATAATGTTAATTTATTAGATAAACGAGCTAGACTCAAGCTACATACGCATAGTTTGATCAAGCTCAAGAGTTTAACGAGTATATTATTTATAAACAAACAAACAAACATACCCAGTGTATCCCGCTGGAGAGCAGGGTCTGGGAGGGGTATATGGTGGCATGTCTTTCCCCTATCTAGAAAGATAGAGAGACCGCTACCGAAGAGACCCCCGACTCGTTAACAAAGTCAATAACAATAACAAGCATACAACACATAACAAAGCATAATACAAAGCATAACAAGCATAACAAAGTCAATAACAAAGTCA
>BJCO01821681.1:0-11741 GCA_018326465.1 Flaveria floridana | reverse complement strand
AGGTTGTGAAGATTCTGCTGGGTCTTATGTTGATGCTTGGACTAGAGATGATGGAGCTAAACCTGGGTCTGGTAGAGATGATGGAGCTAAACCTGGGTCTGGTAGAGATGATGGAGCTAAACCTGGGTCTGGTAGAGATGGATTCAAGCTTGCCTTGATCATGTTAGCAAAATCTCTTGCTTTATTTATCTTTTCTTTGCTCAGAACATGTATATTCATTTGGCTCATAGTGTGGATGGCTTCAATAGGCATTTTCCTCAGAGATACTGGTTCCCACACACTAACCTTGGACAACCTATCTTTATGGATCAACAAAGATCTATTTACATCCATATCAAGCTTCACTATACTTGCCAAGTTGAGAGGAGTCTTCTTCTTCTTTCTCTATTCTCTTTTGAATTTTATCCTATCATAAGCCATCATCAAAATCTTGATACACTTTAGAAAGAAGTACACATCAGCCTCTCCAAACTTGTTGTTTTTCCTGAAGTGTCTTGTGAAGATGTAATTGATATAGGACTCGTCAAGCAATCTGACCTCATACCAACTAAACAATTGGATTTCAGCCCCTACCTTTCCTCCCACCTTCTTTCAATTACCATTTCATATGTCTTTTCATCATAGAACATATTAGAAATTGGTATTGAAGAATGGGTGCCATCTACCATCTTTCTCTTCAATGAGTCTATTGGTTTTACATTTTCAGTGATTTACTGACTTTTCAGTGGATTCCAATGAAACTACACAGTTTGAACGAAAGTTCACCTTACTTTCCCTAGCTACTAAGCGAAAGTGCTGGAGAAACTGTCTTAGAACGAAAGTTCTACTAGTTTCGGCGATTCTGTGAGCGAAACTAGAAGTTTCAAAGCATTTCCATGCCAAAACTGCTGCCCATTTGTCTAGCGAATCTACGGGCGAAACTACCAGCGAATCTACGGGTGAATCTACTGAAGTTCCGCGAATTTATCTCTTACTTTGAATATGACATCAACCAACATTACCATATCTGATTAGAGAGTGTTGCACCAAATTGGCCACCGAGGCTTATAAACAAAGATAATTTTGAAGATTGGAAGCGATGCTTGATGGCCTTTTTCTTTTACACAGATCATAATCAATGGGAATCTATAATGAAAGGTCCACACAATCCAACGGTAACTGTCGGGGAACAGACCAGTGTGAACACTGACTCCTCAACCTTCTCTGAAAGAGATATTAAGCTCATCGATCGTGATCAGAAAGCTTTCAGGGCCTTGACCTTATGCTTATCACAAGACATGTACAACCGTTTTACTAAGCACATAAGTGCAAAGTCTTTGTACGATGACTTATGTGAATTCTATGATGGAAATGAAGATCTAAAGAAGGACAACAAAGCCCAAGATAAGAATGAGTTTAATTCATTTGTTAGACATAAGAATGAAAGCCTTACAGATCTTACCAATCGATTTTTGTCAGTCTCAAGCACTCTAAAGAAGTATGATGAGCAGTTGGTCAATCATGAGTAGGTGACCAAGCTTTTAGATTCTCTCCCACCCCAGTGGAGCTTACAAGTGAGAATGTTGAAGCAGGAGAGAAACTTTGCTGATTACAAGCTTATGGATGTAATCAACAAACTGAAATATTTTGACTTGGATATGAAGAGAAGGGAATACAATCAATCCTTAGTGCCAGCCACAGTATATCCACAAAATGCTGCATTGATTTCATCCGCTGCAAACTCGACTATGTATGGTGCAGTTTATGGTGGATCTACAGGAATTGGTATGTCAGACAAAGCAAGTGGTGGATCTTCAAGTGTTGGTTCAAGCTCAAATACATCTGTCACCACTCAAATTCCTTCTGATACCATGGCACTATTTGGGATGTTTATTCATAGTTATGAATCCTTAGTTGCTGGAGAGCTCAAGGGTAAGGGAATGACGGTTGAAGACATGTATCAGGTGGATCCTGATGACTTAGAGGAAACTGATATTCAATGGCAAATGACCATGCTCACACTGCGTGCAAGGAGATTTATGGAGCGCACTGGAAGAAGGAACTTTGGCAATCATAATCAAAATTCCAAGCTTGGTTTTGATAAGTCAAAGTTGAGATGTTTCAATTGCAAACAGTTAGGTCACTTTAAAAGAGAATGTCCATCTCCAATCATCACTGAACCTGGAACGACTGGAGCTTCAAAGGTTATCCCAATTGTAGAAAAGGAAGAAGCCAAGGAAAAGAAATAAGCAATCCTGATCTCCAACTTTGACTGGAGTGCGGAGATTACAGAACAGAGGAAGAGATCAACCAAGCGTTAGTAGCAGGGGTGGTAAGGATGGAAGAGGAGTCAATAGAAGAGTTTGATCCTTTCAGTGAATTCAAGGATGAGGTTATGGAAGAAACTTATAATGGTAGTGTCAAGGAATAAGGTAAGGTTGAAGAAATGGAGTTTGAGAAAGTTAAAGAACAAAAGGTTGAAAAAGCTGAAGAATGTGAAAAGCTGGAGCAGGTTGAGAAGACGGAGGTTATGCTAGAGGCAGATGAAGGGTTGAAAAGAGGAAGCAGGTGAAGATCAGAGAGGTATCATGGAAGCTATAAAGAAGGAGGAGAAAGAAAGGAAGAAGAACACACCAGTTTGTCAGTGTGAAAAGGCTCTAGCCGCTGAGAAAGTGGTCACGGGTCTTCCTTATGAGATAATTCAGGATATATGTGTCTTCTCCATGTAAAATTAGATTGTTTTGTGTTTATAAAGCCAATAGGTTATTATTAAAAAATGAAAAAGAGCTAAAACAAGTAAATAAGGAACTTAAAATAAACGAGTCCAAATATTTTATCAAATTAAATGAGGCTTTAAAAGAAAATGAACATGTAAAGAGAAATCTTTTGGAAAGAAATGTTGAAATTGAGTCATTAACTGAGCGTGTAGCTATTGCTGAGTTTGAAACAAGCAAATTAAAAACCAAACTTGAAAAATGGACAATATCTGGGATAAAACATAAGGATCTTTGCAAGAAGCAAAGGGGGCCTAGACTAAAAACAGGTCTGGGATTTGATGAAACCAATCATGTTTATCCTTCTCCATATACTTATTGCTATTCACCTATGCCTACACCTTATCCAATAAATGATTTGATTCAGAATGATACTAACAGTTTGCATGCAAGTCTAGAAGGAGTGAATCATAAGGAGATTCGAGAGGATTATGGTTACGGTAGCAGTAGTGGTTTGGGCAGCTCTAGTCATAGCTTTTGTGATTCCAAAACGTCTTTGAAAGACACTAGTTTAAGTAGTTTTGCATCTCAGTCTGTTTCAGATAGTGGCTTTTGTAGTTCTAGTTCTAGTCCATCTCATTCATCATCAATTATTTCTAGCTCATTCCAAATGTTATCAGTGCTTGTGTTAATGAAAAAGATGAATGTTCAAATAAAGCTTCAGCAAGACTTACAGACTCAAATTCTTTTGAAAAGTTTCTCTTTCATCTTGTCCCGTCTTTTACTCCAATTCGGATTTTGAAACCAAAGGAAACAAGAACATCTTCCTCAAAAATTAAAATCATTAATGAAAATAAAGCAGAATCTGCCAAAATTAAAGTCTCAAAAGAAAATGTAATAGAGTCATATGATACATGTAGCAATTCTGATTCATATACAACTGATTCTAAGGAAGATAGTGCAGTTAATCATAATCCTGTTTCTCACTACAAAAAGAAAGACTTGGAATCCCATTGCTTTAAATATAGGAAGGAAGATCACATGATTAAAAATTGTCCTAAACATGTTGATAAGTATGTACACAATCATTCTTCGGGAAGTAGACTAAATCACTTTGTAAATAATTTCTTTTGTAAAAATTCTTTTGATTCAAAACCCAAGTTATTCAAAACTTGGGTTCCTATTTCCAAAACCAAACAATCATTGTGTTCTAATGCCAGGATCATTCACGAAAAGCTGTCAATAGCTTATGGCATGTTAATAGCGGATGTTCCACGCATATGACCAGGTTGAAGGATCTTCTCACCAACTATAGGATAATAAATGGAGGTTATGTCGCATTTGCTGGAGACAAGAAAGGTGGCAAGATGATCGGTCAAGGCGAAGTCTCAAATGGTTCACTGACTCTGGAGAAAGTGAACTACGTTCTAGAACTAGCATTCAACCTATTGAGTGTATCACATATATGTGATAAAGACATTCCAGTAGTGTTTATGACAAATGAATGTTTGTTTCTAAAACCAGAGTTCACTATTCCAGAGGATTTAATAATCATGCGAGCTCCAAGGAGGAATGATACATATCTGTTGGATATGGGATCAAAAGAATCTACCTTGACTGTGACATGTCTTCTGTCAAATGCTTCATCATCCGAATCTTTTTGTGGCATAGGCATTTAGGACATGTTAATTTTAAAATAATAAATAAGTTGGTTAAAAACAATCTTGTCAGGGGGCTACCACTTAAATATTTTTTAGTGGTAGAAAAGTGCATGGCTTGTGCTAAAGGAAAACAACACAAAAAGCCACACAAGTTTAAGCTTGAAAATAAAATTTCACATCCCCTTGAATTGTTTGGGTGAGATTTCTTGCAAATAAAAGTGACACCGCAGAGGAGTTGTAGCTGCTGATCCTGTCAATTGAAACCATCATCAACCGGAAGGTTATGGCCATCAGAAGTGAGAACGGAACCGAATTCAGAAACCATATCTTTGACTCATTTTGTGCAAGAAAGGACATTCTCAGATAGTTTAGTGCTGCAAGGACACCTCAATAAAATGGTGTCGCTGAAAGAAAGAATCGTACACTTATCGAAGCAGCAAGAACTATGCTGATTGAGTCAAAGCTTCTAATTATCTTCTAGGCTAAAGCAGTCAATTATGCATCTTATGTACTGAACAGGGTACTTATTGTAAAAGACAAGATGAAGACTCTATATGAGCTTCTTCATAAACAGAAACCCTTGATTAACTTCTTTCATCCATTTGGTTGCTCATGTACCTTGTTGAATACGCAAGCACAGAAATCAAAGTTTGGTGTTGTTTCTGACGAATGTTTCTTTGTTGACTATTCTTCCTCACAAAAAGCGTATCATGTGTACAATAAAAGAACACACATTGTGCAGGATTCCTTCTACGTTGATTGGCAAGAGTCAAACTCACCAAACATGGGGTCAGACCCATAATGGTTTTATGACTCTAACACTGTCTTCAAATAATTCAATCTTCCAATCTTTGACGATGACGTTGTTCCTTAACCAAGTGTACAAACCATTCCTCCACCTAAACCACAACCACAACCAAAATCTCCCCCACAACCCGAACCTCACGCACAACCACTAAATGACCCTCCATCTCCATTTGATATCCTATCCACACCTCCACCACAACCAATTTTCGAGTCACCTCACCCACAATCACTACCTTCTTCCCTTTCCCAACCATCCTAAACTAACTCCTCAACTCAATCAAACTCATTAACCCTTAACAGCAATTTTAAAACCCTAAAAGACCACCCATATGACTACATCACTGGTTCCATTACTGATGGTGTGAGGACATGAAGTCAATATGGGTTGATAAATGAATGTCTCTATGCATGTTTCTTATCACAAGTTGTACCTAAGAATATCACAGTAGCACTTCAGGACCCAAGTTGGGTCAAATCTATTCAAATGGAGCTTCAGCAATTCAGAAAACTCAAGGTTTGGAAACTAGTCGATCTTCCTCCAAATAAGTTTCCCATTGGAACTAAATGGGTCTTCTGAAACAAACCAGATGATCGATGAGTCATTATCAGGAACAAATCTAGGCTGGTTGTTCAGGGGTTTGCTCAAGAGGAAGGAATCGATTACACTAAAGTGTTTGCTCTGGTTGCTCGCATTGAAGCTATCAGAATCTATCTTGCTCACACAGCTCACAAAAACTTTAAGGTTTTTCAAATGGACATGAAGTGTGCATTTCTATATGGAAACATTGATGAGGAGATATATGTCTGTCAGCCTCCAGGTTTTGAGGATCCAGATTTCCCAGATAAGGTGTACAAGCTTGATAAATCCTTATATGGATTACATCAAGCACCTCGTATCTGGTCTGAAACCTTGAAACAATATCTGCTCAACAAAGGTTTTTCTCGTGGCACCATAGATATGACACTATTCAAGAAAGAAATTGATGGTGAAATGCTGATCGTACAAGTGTACGTTGATGACATCATTTTTAGGTCAACCAATGAGAAACTGTGTAGAGAGTTTGAAGAAGTGATGAAGGATCGCTTTGAAATGAGTATGATAGGGGAGCTATGCTTTTTCTTGGGATTACAGGTTGAACGAAAGCTTGATGGATTTTGATTCATCTAGAAAAGTATGTTCTGGAGATTCTCAAAAAATTCACGATGGATGATGCTTCTCCTGAACTTACTCCATTCACTACTCAAACTTGCTTGACTCTGGATGATAATTGGAAACCCGTCGATGCTCATCGTTATCATTCTATGATTAGGTCTCTCATGTATCTCATTGTGAGTCGTCCGGACATTACCTTCGTCATGTGCTACTGTGCCTGTTATCAAGCAAATCCAAAGAAATCTCATGAAAAGGCTGTTAAACGTATCTTTTGATATCTCAAAGGGTCCTCCCGTTTAAGCCTTTAGTATCCTAAAGGAGGAAACTTTGATTTGCATGCCTATTCTGACAGTGATCATGGAGGTTGCAAGATGAACAGGAAATCAGTCATCGGTGGATGCCAGTATCTTAGAGATTGTCTTGTTTCATGGCAAAGCAAGAAGCAGACAACTGTATTTTTATCTACAGGTGAAGCTGAATATTGTGCTACCTCAAGCTGCTGCTGTCAAGTGCTTTGGATCCAACATCAGATGATGGATTATGGCATCAATTTTCTTCATTCACCACTCTTCTGTGATAATGAAGCTGCCATTGGAATTGCTAGAAATCCAATTCATCACACTCAAATCAAGCACATCAAAACAAGGGTTCATGCAATCTGAGATGCTCATGAAAAGGGGTTATTGATATTATTCCACCTGATACTAAAAATCAAAGAGCAGATCTTTTCACTAAAACATTTGACAAACCTTATTTTTATGATCTGATTTCTATGTTGGGTCTAATGTCGTTCTGAAAATGTCTTTTCTTTAATAAAATGTCCTGCTTTTGTAAATAATTTTTTCTTCGTTTACACTTTTTAGTTAATTTCCGATACCCCATATTCCTAATTTTATTATTTCCTTAATTTTTTTATCTTTATTTTTATCTACATCGAAAACAAAATAAATTTCTATCGCCGTGAGGGTAAATAGAAATTTAGTGGGAGAACATACTTTAAAAATATTTTTCAATTTTTGTTCTCCCAGGAACCCCCCAAAAAAGAAGTTAAAAGAAGGTCAACGCATTGTGATGAGATATGCATGGTAGACTCAGTCTAAAATCAAAGTAAACAATGATCGTGCAACTAAACTAAAGATCAAGAACTTGGTGATAAGGATTATTCTCGTGACATTTTGGCTTGCACAAAGATACCAGTCTCATCAAAACTTGGTTGAGAGTGCTTGATTTCTGTCTTAAGTCTGTTCTAAGTCTGTGTTAGGTCTAACATCTCTTAGCCTAAATTGTATATTATGTATAATAAAATGCGTGTTTATCTCCTCTGCTATGCGTGAGCATTGACCTGGAGTGATGATCTTCTCTGCTGTGCGAAGCCATTGACCTGAAGCTCTCATCAACACGCTAAGATGATATTCTCTGCTATGTAGAAGCATTGACCTGAAGCTCTCATTTTTTGGATTTGATGTACATCTCCTCTATTATACGTAAGTATAGACCTGGAGATATCATCTTAGAGTCTGTCTATTATTATGTCTTATCAAAAGATCATGCTATCATATGCATGCATCCGTATCAATTATGAACTACTCAAGCAAAATCAATGATTACACTTAATAAACCTTGATGACGAGATAAGTTCTTTTCTGGATGTCTCTGGGAACCAAGTCACTTGAGCTTCTCTAATTGAAACTAAAACATGATAAAATTAGTTACAGGTTCACTCGTTGAAAAGAATAAGGCATGGATTTAAGGGGACAAAGATATCGGCAATCTCGCCAAGACTTGATTCTCAGAAAAACTTCAAGAAAAGAAAGCAAACTATATCCTTTTTGATATTTTATTTCATTTTTTATTTTATTTTTATTGTTCATATTATAATCGTTTAGGTTATTTGTTTGACTTTTAAGTTGAAATTGTGGGGTGAGGGGAAATTAATTTTAACAAGTGTTTGTATAAACATAAAAAAAGGTGAAACTATGGGCGAAAATATAGTTTCGCCGAGCCAAACTATACTTTTGCCAGCAGTCACACTCAACTAAGAGCAACTCAAATACACGAGCGAAACTATAGTTTCACCAGTAGTGAAACTAAGTGGTATATATTACACAGTTCGAGATCAGAGTATCATAAGTGTGAATTTAAACCAAAACCTAGTTTCTCTTGGCTCTTTGAGCGAAATTCATACATTGTGCTCGTTTGATGAAATAAATCTGTGCTATATGATTAGGTGTGTAGGGTGACCTCGGTCTTAGCCTTAATCGGCTTAATTTCGCAAATTTAATAGGCTGATTTTTGTTTCGCTGAAGTTAGAGAGTCGCAGTTTCACTGGTGAAACTGAACGAAAGTTCATAGTTTCGAGTGAAACTGTAAAGTTGTGCTGTCCAAGTACAAGTGACAGTTTCGCTAGGAAACTATCAGCGAAACTATAGATTCGCCCGGTAAGAATTTCCGAGTTTAAAAGTGAGTGAAACTAATAGCGAAATATAGTTTCACCTAGGCGAACTTATCAAATAAGTTATCAGCAAAACTAATTTACAACTAATGATCATATCTCAATGCCTAAAACTCAGTGAATCTATGGTTTCTTGACAGCGAAACTAACTGTTACGCCGAGCGAAACTATAGTTTCACTGCCAGCGAAACTAGCCAAAATCTTATTTTTTATTATTTTTGTTTCTGTCTTTCTGTGTGTATATCATTTTCACTAATCTTTGTGTGTTTCCTTTTCAGTTGACATGGCAAACTTAAAGTTTGATGACAAGTTCAACGTCGTAGCTCTGCTTGATGATGAGAATCCAAAAGCTATGGGATCCAGAGACTGTATTAGATGGTTGAGGCAATCTCCCATTTTCTATGCCATCTCACATATGCCTACCATATATGTGACCTTCACGAGCGAGATTTTTGGAGATCAGCTGAGCATGGTGTTGGAACAGCGTCACCCCGGATAGTTGCAAGGATTCAGGGCCATGACATAGTCATCACTTCTGATATTATTGCCAGAGTACTTCATCTTGAGGATGACTGTGGGCCTGAGGTGGTGATATCTGATAGCCAAATCCTAGAGGCTTTCAAAAGTATTGGATATGAAGGGCCCCCATTTGGCTCTAAGAAGGAAATTAAGAAATCTTTTCTGTCTAAAGAATGGAGATATATAGCCCACGTCTTCATAATGTGTTTGGATCACAGAAAGGGAGGGTCAGATAGGCTGAACATTCACTGGGCCAAGGCTATGATTATTTTTTATAGAGGTCAAAATGTCAATATTGCAAAACTTATCTTCGACTGCATGACTGAAAACATCATGGCCCTGAAGAAAGATAAGTGGTTGCTATATCCAAGATATATCCAAATGCTGATTGATGATCTAATCCCAAATTTTCCAAGACATGGAGAAATCAAAAAATTAGCGCAAATGAACATAAGGATTTTTTCTATTTGCTCTGCAATCAGATATGACTTCAGTAGAAAGATCACTTACTTATGGGAGAATATGTATCCACCTGAGAGGTGGAACTACATCAGAGGGGTGATTGAGTCTGAGAACAAGAACGTTAAGGAAAACAGAGTGAGACAAGAAGAATCTATAAGAAGAGGAAACGATATGCGAAAGATAAGGAGTATGATTTTGAAGAGGATGTTAATGAGACAACTGAAGAGGTGAGAGCTCAAATAGAAAGGAGAAGCAAGAAGAGGGCTGAGGAAAATGAACCTGCTAATGTGTCTGAAAGAAGAACAAAACACAAACAGCAGCCATTCACAGAACAAGCAGGTAGGAAAGATGCCCATCCTGATCTTGATCAAGATGTGATTAGGAGCGTCAATGCATCTTTGGTAAATGAACTAAGCATGATAAAAACCAAGCTGGTGAATCAAGAGATTCGGGGAGAAGGAGAAGGATGTAATGATTGAGGGTTTGAAGAAGATGGTGGTAGACAACAGGAATTGATCAAAACTATATTTAAAGAGCTGAATGAGTTAAAAGCAGCAGCCGGCCTGCCAAATCAGAGATCAGAAGCTAAATTGAAAGATCTTACTGATAGATCCAAATATGAGTTTCTAAATGTTGGAGGATCATCAAGGGCAGGAGAGGGCACGAGTGGAGCTGCAGATCCAATGTTTAGTGTTGACTCTAGTGAAGCTGGTGCTGATATAGCAGGTGAAAGGGCTGGTAATGTTGATATAGGTGCTGGAGGAAGTGGTGATGAGAAAGAGGTGGATGTTGGTGGAGTTAAAATCTCAGAGGCTGAATTTAACTTGAGATTTGATGTCAAAAAAGATTTGACTGGAGAGGAAGTTCATGTCAACTTAAGTGAAAAAGATAAAGGGACAGAGCCTAAAATAAGGCTAATTGATGAAGAAGAAGAGGATGATGAGCAACTCGTTGACTACAGCTCAGAGCCCGAGTACTATAAGGTGAATGAGAGGCCTATAACATATGTAGCTCAACGAGGGTCGACAGAAGGTGATGTAATTGAGCTTGATCAGCAGGACTGTTTCTAAAAGGAGAAGGAACTAGAGGAGAAGGGCCCTCTGTTTCAAAACATACAAGAGGCCAGTAAGAAGGATGCTAACAAGATGATCATTAATTGGAAATACAATACTGAGCTTAAACTGATTATGATTAAGAGGAGGGGTGGAAAGATCTATTATCTAAACAAGAGGAAGACATAGAAGACCTTGCCTAGATGGGATTTGAGAAGGTTAACTGAGATCCCGCTGATAGATGCTGATGCTAGTGAAAGGGCAATGATATTGGAGAAGGAGATTAAGAAAGGGCTGAACGTTAACTTTGATGCTTTTGGTTACATGAAGCCCGAGAGAAGGAGGTCCAAGAAGGACTTGGATTGGGCCATAGGAAAAGGAAAGATTGTGTTAAAACTAAAGCCTGCAAAGACTGTAAATAGAGTGCGGGTGCCCAATCCACTAGGGAAGCTGTGATAAGGCTTAAAAGTGATCAGGAGATCAGATTGTTTGATCTGATGGAGGTATTCCTGTTTGGAGATGAAGATTTGAAGATTTTGTGTGAAAATCACATTAAAGCAGGAGCCGGAGCTGAGACCAGGACTGAAGCCAGTCTTTTTATGAGAGTGGTAAACAAAGCTAGAGGGGTGAGAGTGGAGGTCAGGGAGCTTCACAGAAAGTGATCCAAGCTGACGAGACGAGAATGGACGTGCAGGATTTAGCTAAGCAATTACTACAAGCAAGTGCACATGCTGAGGATGATATGATAGAAGAGGCTGGAGCTGATCAAGAACAGAAAGCCAAAGAAGATAAAGATCAAGGGGGAGTCCAGGCTGGAGCTGAAAAGGAGAATCAAGATTAAGCTGGTGAGGTCCAACCTAGGGGGAGTATTAAAGATCAAGTATAGGTTGGACTCACCTTAGTTAGTTTGTTTATTTTGCTTTATTTGTAATAGGTTTGATG
>BJCO01821678.1:0-30863 GCA_018326465.1 Flaveria floridana | reverse complement strand
TGTTAGTTTAATTCTTTTGTAATTTCTTTGTATTGATTGTTTAGTTGTTTTTGTAGTTTAAACTTTTGTGCTTAAAAGTGTATAGTGTAAAGTACAAGGACTAGGAATGTAAATGTAATAGTTAGTTAGAGCTTCTAACTACTATATATACAGTGATAGGCATGTAATTGAAAATAATACCCTTTAATAAAAGATTACCGGAATTTTAAGTGTAACACTAATTTCATTGAATATGATTCATAATATGACCATTATACCATTCTCTTTCTTCTTACACTTCAAACTCTCATAAATAATTTTGACATAAGAGAAGTATTTTAATGTAAAAAATTAGAAAATGGGTATATTTGATATTATAATTTTTTTTAGGTAAATGTGACATATTAAGATTTTGTGAGGATGTATGAAGTTATTCTTAAATGTAGTATTTTATGCAACTTCCAATTTAAAGGCAAAATAAACCATTTGCACGGTTTGGTTTTGTTCGGTTTTAATTTTCCAACGGTTTGGCTATGGTTTATAGAGTTTATAACCGTAACTAGCGGTTGGCTCACAATTTGACTTAGAAGCCGTCAAAATCATGCCATGAAATCCCCTACTTATATATATGATTCAATCATTTCAACTAAACAATTTTAACAACATAATATTACACTCAAGTTTTCTATGCCTTGTTCTAAATATTTTGGTATGTAACTGATATATTGGTGTTTATGCATTTGCAATGTAGAAAGATTATGTGTTTATGTGCCACTTTGTAAAATTTTTATATGTGCAGGACATGGGCAAACCTTCCAAGAAATCCTTTAACAAGAAATCAGAGGACAAGCTTAAGACATTTCAAAAACCATCTAAAAAGCCTTTTAAACCGCCTCAAAAATTAAATGACGATGTGTCTAAAGGTTCTTTACCAATTCAGCTTGAAGATGATGTCCCTGACTTCCCTAGAGGTCTAAGACTTGAAAACTTTTCTATAGTTAATTGTTATTAATCAGCTTGCTCATTAATATTTATGCAAGGTTTTGAGTGTTGTAGGTGGACAGAGTTCACTAAGTAGGGCAGAGGTAGATAAAGTGCGGGCAGAGGTCGACAAAGAATTTGAAAAGGAGAATATAGTTTTGAAGAAAACACGGAAAGATAGAAAGAAAAAGTTTACTCAATCAACCGAAGATGACCTGGGTTCACTTTTTGGTGATGGTAACAGTGGGAAATTGCCTAGGTTTGCTAATAAGATCACTTTGAGGGTACGCTATATTTTGAGGTTTTTGCAGTTTTATCTTGGGTATCTTACTGTTACATAAGAATAAAGTATTACTTTATCACTTAACATGAAATAATCAACTAGCAACGCTTGTGGGTGCTCTTGTGTATTGTTTTTATTGAATAAACGAAATCACATCAAAGTCATAGTTAGATACTATTGATTGTTTGAAGGCCTCTTTTTTGTTTGGTTATGCTGACACTTTTTTTTATGAGTATGTTATAGTGTAAATGTTTTTGAATGACAAGGCCACATTCATCAATTAAGGAAATACAATATGATACAGATGCTTGAATCTCAATCTATCTCACTAGTTGAGAAGCCAGGATTTTAAATTAGTTTGCTCGTTATTTTTTTTTGCCATTGCTTTTTAAACAGTAGTTTTAGTTGACATGTTATCCAGCCATGCAACTTATGATTCCCTTTTTTGCATAGAAATTTTGACAAAAGTTGCATTATGTGTCTTTTGCTTTTTTGGATTCTTCTAGAATGTTACTCCTGGAATGAAGCTGTGGGGTGTAATATCTGAAGTGAATGAGAAAGATCTTGTAGTTAGTCTTCCAGGAGGCCTTCGTGGTTTAGTGCGTTCTTTTGAAGCAATAGATCCTCTGTTACATGTTGAAATGAAAGGGGTAATATTCTTTTTGAAATGTTTAGTCACTTTATTTCTTCTTTATGTATGACAGTAATTGGTGTTTTCAGAATGTCTTCTCTTTGGGTTTTCTTGTTAAAAATTGCATTTGATATACAATTTTCTTCTTCCCAAACAGGATACAGAAGGTGATGCTCTGTCTGCTGTATATATGGTTGGGCAACTGGTTTCATGCATAGTACTCCAATTAGATGGTGATCAGAAAGAAAAAGGAAAGCACAAAATTTGGCTCTCTCTACGTCTTGCTTTGTTGCATAGTAGCTTTACTTTGGATGTTCTTCAAGAAGGGATGGTGAGCTATTTCGGTCATAATTAAGAATTTAAGATGTACTTGATCATCGTTTTTCGTTAGTGAGATCTAGTGCATATCTGCTGCTAATTCAGTCAATAGGTTGTCTCTCACATGTGTAACGTGTCAGATCAGAATTACAGAACTATGTATCAAGATTAGAGAGTATATTTTACTGAGGATTATATTTGAGTCTTTTCTTATAGGTCAGCATAAACTTGTTTTAGAAGTAGAATGACTTATCAATTGTTTATTGATTGTGTTTTTTGTTAAGAGAACAATGGGTAACATATGTCATCCTGCTCCCTCTTTCTGACACATTAAGTTTTTTTAGCTTTCCATTTTTTATGTGCTCTGTAGGTAATTAGTGCGTATGTGAAAAGCATTGAAGACCATGGTTACATGCTTCATTTTGGAGTAACTTCATTTACTGGTTTTATGCAAAAAAGCAGCAAAGACGGTAATTGTTACTTTAAGGTTCTTCATTGTATATATTATTTACATTTTGACTTGAGTAGCTTGTAACTCTCTGTTAGGTTAAGATGGATAGCAAGTTATTTATTTCTGGCTATGCATATGTCTTTTAGATATTTATCATGATAACTAGTTTTGGCTTTTTTTGGCTGCATTGGAGCACCTCTCATATGTTTTTAATGATCTGTTGTGCCTGGATTCTACATGCATATGGAAACAAGCAGGTAGCAGGGATGCTAAGATGGTTATTGGGAAACTTGTTCAAGGAGTTGTAAAGAGTATTGATAGAACTCGTAAAGTTGTTAATCTTAGTTCTGATGCTGGTGAGGTGGCCAAATGTGTGGTAAGTATTTGTCATCTTTTTTCTCTACTGCTATGATAGTCTCCTCTGTTTAACTGTTACAATTTATGCCATTCTTGTACTTCCATATAGACAAAGGATCTTAAAGGCATTCCATTTAATCTGCTTGTTCCTGGCATGATGGTTAATGCTCGTGTGCGCTCAACCCTCGAAAATGGCATCATGCTTTCCTTCCTCACATTTTTTACAGGAACTGTATGTCTGCCTTACTTTCTTTCCTTTACTTGCTTTAGAATTTAATTACTCAGGCCTTGCCTCTTGGAATTATAATTTCTGTAGGTTGATATCTTTCATTTGGGAAAAACTCTTCCCACTTCAAACTGGAAAGACGAGTACACTCAAAACAAGAAGGTAAAAATGCATACTTCTTTTGCAGAATTGCAGGGGATCATTAGTTTACTGGGTATACTGATTTTGTAGGTTAATATATTTCATTTGGCAACAAGACTAACCATATTTTTCTTTTCTTTTCGGGCAATTCTTATTCTATTGTATGCTTTCTCCAAAATGGGCAACTTGTTCTAAAATCTGTGTCGTCACCTGAGAGGATTGATTTTAATTGATGCACCCTTAAATATCTTGTAAACTTTGTGCAGTCAAAAGAGAGCTAAATTGAAACTAAGGGAGTAATTTGTCCATGCAGTGTAAACCTCTATTCATCTGGCTTCTGTTTGCTATGTGAAATCTGTGCTTTCTTTCTGCACAAACAAATTAAGATGGGAACTTTACTTCACATAACACAATATTCAATCATCATGCATTTGACAATTTCAAATGAATTTGATAGTTATCATCTATTATGTTTATTGGATTTTCATAATTTTTTAGCACTCGGTGATTACTTCAAGTTGAATTTATGTCCTGTTTTTAGTTTTTACAATGCCTTAAGTGTTATTTTTTATTTTTTCGTGTTTGGCGCTACTTTTGGAGTACCACTGCAGCTTTTATTTGGTGAGGATTCTTTTGCATTCTTGAAGAAAATTGGGTTTCTTATATAGTCTGTGGTTTTATATCCTATTTTTATATCACCTGGTCGAGTCTTTGCTGCTCAAATTCAGAGTCACTAGAGTTTGTAATATATTTGTTTATTGTGATAAATTGATGTTTAACATCTGATAGTGTGCATTTTCTAGGAAATTTCTTAATGAAAGAGGTTTCTTTTCCTTCCCAAATTAAGATTCTATTGGTAGTTGAGCTCTGGCATCTGCAGGATTTCTACCATCCCTAACACCTCTATTGCTTGTTCATATATTAATGTTCTAGGCAATGCCTTTCTTTTTCAAACACAGATAACGAGAAAAGCAAAATGTTGGAAACCAGTATTCTATCACCTTTCATTATGCTTAAAGAGCAAATTCAAACTGCTCAAATGCTGTGCATATTACCTTGTAACACATAACAAAAAGGAATAAATATGGTTTTCTTATTATATCATGCAGCATATGTAGCATCATAGAGTCTTCCTTTTTTTCACCTGCAAGAGCTCTTCTCTTTTTGCTGCATCAATGTTTTCACTGTTGTTTTTCTATCAATGTCAGGTCAATGCTCGGATTCTGTTTATCGATCCATCAACCAGGGCTGTTGGTTTGACCCTGAATCCCCACCTTGTTGATAACAATGCTCCGCCCTCAGTAAGTCCTTGCAAAATTTAATATGTGAATTAATGTGATTGCAATCTTTTTGCCATAGAAATTCAATCTTTGAAGGTTGTTTATTTTGGCTTATAGAAAGCTCTGGTGCACATTTGGAAACTATCATTTACAGAAAGTTTTAACAACTTATAAATATGTTATAGAATTTATGTGGACTGCCAGTGTCTGAGGTGAATGTTTGTTGTGTAAAGTCTGATGTGCCATTTATGCAATAACAGTATTTACAGAGTCCTTGCTACTATGCTTGTTATGCTTTTAATAAGGTTCATGCAACCTGTATGCAGCTTGTTAAAGTTGGTGATATATTCGACGATTCGAAAGTGGTTAGAATTGATAAAGGATCTGGACTGCTGCTGGAAATCCCTTCGGATCCAATTCCAACTCCAGCGTATGTTAACGTAAGTGTAATTGAGAAACTTGGTTGAAACAATTAATATTTTTACCTAATTACGTATCTAAATTTTATGTGTAATTCATGATGATCTTAGGTGTCAGATTTATCTGACAAAGAAGTTAAGAAATGGGAAAAGAGTTTCAAGGAAGGAAGCCTTGTTCGTGTGAGAGTTTCTGGGTTTCGGCTTTTGGAGGGTCTTGCCACTGGTGTTTTAAAGGTTTAGCTTTTTTGTTGTTTAGAATTCATCCTTTACAATTGTTGTTTTGAACGAGGAGAGCTGGAGAGGAGTTAGAAATTAGCAAGACATGTTATGTTTATTTAATAGCTGCAGGCCTTTCTACCTGTAACTTGAGAACATATGGCTTATTGAGATGCATCACTTGTTTTTTGGCTCTATACAGACTAGTGCATTTGAGGGCTCTGTTTTTACTCACTCTGATGTCAGACCAGGAATGGTGGTGAAAGCCAAAGTTCTCATTGTTGATAGTTTTGGTGCAATTGTGCAATTTGCTAGTGGTGTCAAGGCACTCTGCCCACTTCGTCACATGTCAGAATTTGAAATTGTAAAACCTAGAAAAAAGTTTCAGGTGATTTACAACAAACTTATCTGTGAAGATTTTTGCAATACATTATTTGTTATCAAAATTAGTTCATCTCACCGCAGTTGTTGGACTCATGTTGTGCTTAATTTGGACAACTCTAATACACACATTAATGATGTGGTTATAATACGTGTCTTTGTCTATACAGGTTGGTGCTGAGTTAGTCTTCCGTGTGCTTGGTTGCAAGTCTAAAAGAATTACCGTCACACACAAGAAAACACTTGTATGGTGCTCCCATATTTTCATTCTTTTTTAGAATAAAAGTCATTTTCATTGAATTTTCTTGGTTGATATAAAATAAAGTCCTCATGTGTTTCGATCATTTTACACTTCAGTTAGTGAAGGATTCTGTTTCATCTTGTCAGGTAAAATCAAAGCTTACGGTTCTTAGTTCATATAATGATGCAACAGAAGGATTATCTACTCATGGATGGATAACAAAAGTTGAACCTCATGGTTGTTTTGTTCGGTTTTACAATGGTGTGCAAGGATTTGCTCCAAGGTTAGATCCTGATGACATTAGCATAACCACATCTTTCTGGTTTAACTTGGTGAAAACTGTTTGTAAGTTTTTGGCTGCTTGGGGTCAGAATGGAAATGCTTTTGGTTTTTGCAATGAGTCTTATCTGTTAATCTTTGATAATTAAGTATATCAGATAATTAAATATTTTTTTGAATCAGGGCTGAGCTTGGGCTAGATCCAGGATCTGATGTGAATTCAATGTATCACGTTGAGCAAGTTGTCAAGTGCAGAGTTACAAGTTCAGTTCCCGCTCTAAAGAGGATCAGCCTTAGTTTCTTAGCGACTCCTGCAAGGTTTCTTTTTTCACATTCTTCAATTTAATCAACTTTTTAAGGAATTATTAAGGATAATATCAAGATATCAACATTATTATTCTTTGTTTTGCAGGACATCTGAAGATGATGAAGTCAAACTTGGGAGTCTTGTATCGGGCACTTGTGAACGAGTAACTCCTAACGCAATAATAGTTGATGTTGGTATTAAGGGCTACAGCAAGGGAATAATTACTCCTGAACATCTGGCAGACAACCATGGTAAGCATTTAATGATCTTTTTAGGTGCTTCTGAATCTATCTTTGTGCTTTAAGCAACATTGTACTTTTTTTATCATTCACTTTTATATATTTTTCTACGTCAGGGCTTGCTTCTATAATGAAGTCGGTATTGAAGCCTGGATACAAGTTTGAAAAACTCTTGGTATTAGGTAAGTGTGCCTTTTAGATGTTTACAGTTTGGCCTAGCCGTATGAGGAAGCTGCTGTTGTCATCCATCATAGGCTTTTGCAAAATACAAGCATGTAATTTGTATTATTTTGATATTCTAATTATGGATTTTATTTTATCTTCTACAGATGTCGAGAACCACAACTTGATCCTAACTGCCAAGTATTCTCTTGTTAATGCTGGTCAGCAACTGCCTGCAGATGCCAGTCAAGTATACTTGCATTCAGTGGTTCCTGTAAGATCCTTGTTCTTGTGTTTATATGTTAGCTCTTTTTATGCCTAGCTAGTACTCTAGTAGAGTGTTGAAGACACAGTAGCGCTTGTACTGTAATTCTTGTATATTCGGCTGCTGATTACGACTTACCCTGATAACTTAATATTATCTCCGAGCCAGGGTTATGTCTGTAATGTTATTGACACTGGTTGCTTTGTACGCTTCATTGGACGTTTAACTGGTTTTGCTCCAAAAAATCGGGTACATCTCTGCTAATGAATTATTTAAAGTCATTATTGGTTTTGTAGCTTATATAACCTTCTGTTCTATATTGTTTAGGCCGTTGATGACCACAGAGCTGATCTTTCTGAAGCCTTTTATGTCGGACAGTCTGTTCGTAGTAACGTACAAGAGGTATATGAAGGAGTTGGAGTTTGTTTTTTTCATTCGGATTTCTGTGGAAGTGTTGACTAAGGGGTCGTTTGGTTTGCAGAATATGTTGTAGAAGAGTTGGAAATGGAAATGGAATTGAAACTGGAATGGATCTTGTTAAAAATAATAAGGTGTTTGATTAGTAAATTTTTTGAGTGGAATTAGAATGTTAATTTTGAACATTCCATTGGATTGTTGAACGATCCATGGGTAAGTGGAAGGAAAGTGAATTCCAATGAATGTGAGAAATTTATTAATTCTAACTCCATCTGGTGGCCAACCAAACAAGATTTTGGATGGAAAAAATTTAATTCCAATTCCAATTCCAGTTCCAGGGAATTTTGTGAACCAAACGACGCCTAAACTTTACATATTTGTATTAATCTGCATATATTTTTTGGATTTTCCTAGGTTAATGGTGAAACTGGTAGGATAACACTATCCTTGAAGCAGTCATTGTGCTCTTCAACAGATGCATCATTCATTCAAGAATACTTTATCTTGGAGGAAAAGGTGATTAATTATATTATAATGACATTTGCAGTATTCTGTTTTTTTACTGTTGTTGGATGTGACTTCCTTTTTCTCACTTGATTTCTTAGATTGCCAAGCTGCAATACTCTGGTATGAAGTCCTCTAGTCTAAAATGGGTAAAAGACTTCCCTATTGGTAATGTGATTGAGGGCTCTGTCCATGAAGTAAAAGAATCTGGAGTTATTATCAGCTTTCAGAAGTATAGTGATGTTTTTGGGTTTATCACACATCACCAATGTATGTAATCAACTGCAGTTACTTGATTGGTTCATGCAACATGTAACTAACAGTCTTTCTGTGCAGGTGGTGGATCAACTATAGATATTGGTTCAATCGTTAAAGCGGCAATTCTTGATGTAGCCAAGATGGATCGCCTTGTGGATTTGTCCATGAAGGCAGAGTTAATTAACAGATACACAGAGAACACTGATTCCCGAACTCCCAAAAAGGTTATCCATGATATGTTTTTCAACATTATCTGTATTTCTGTTGCACATGTGAATATTTTTTTTGTTAATTCTCACTCTCAATTTTTGTTTATCTTTTGCCATCCAGATGCGCAAAAGGTCAGCACACAAGGACTTGGAGGTGAACCAAACTGTAAATGCAGTAGTGGAAATTGTGAAAGAGAATTATTTGGCAAGTGATATATTTGATTTGTTTATTAAGCATTGTCTGGTTGATGTGAGCAATTTGCGTTACCTAAACCTTGATTTTTTCTTTTTGTGCTATATATCTGGCTCAGGTTCTTTCTATCCCGGATGCTAAATATTCATTGGGATATGCATCTACATATGACTACAACACTCAAGCATTCCAACCAAAACAATTTGTGAATGGACAACGGTAAATTAATCAAGTAACCCTATGCATTCTTCTACTTTTTTAACAATGAGTTTTTACTGATATAATATACATACATAAACACATACATATGCATATTTATAACGTATGCATGTACTATTTGTTGTAGGGTGATTGCATCTGTCATGGCTCTTCCAGATTCTTCGACAGGAGACAGGTTATTGTTGTTGCTTAAATCCAACAGTGAGGCCATGGAGACTTCCAGTGCAAAGAGGGCAAAAAAGAAGTCTAGCTATGATGTTGGTTCTTCTGTTCAAGCTGAGGTCGGTTTGGTTCATTATTTAAATTGCATAAAACTTTGGCCTCTGAATAGCATATAATGATCGAACTTTATCGGGTTTTAGGTTACAGAAATAAAGCCGCTTGAGCTTAAAGTGAAATTTGGTTCTGGTTTTCATGGACGGATACACATCACAGAGGTAACATGTTTCTTACATCATCTTCCCGATCTACTCCTTTTGTTTATAAATATGTAATTTCTATCGCAATTTAACAGACAAGCGATGGTAACACGCTGGAGAACCCATTTAGTAACTATAAAATTGGGCAGACGCTAACAACAAAGATTGTGTCAAAATCTAAAGCTGAAAAAAGTAATAATATTCGATGGGAGCTGTCCATCAGACCATCTGTGCTTGCAGGTAAATCATGTTTGTCTCTGTACTTGTCACCTTTATTTTGTCATATTTGCACTGGTTCCCATGTTTTTTATTTTGGACTTGCAGATCAATCAGATGTGTGTGCACCACAAGATTTCAGTTATTCGATTGGTCAAAATGTGACTGGGTTTGTGTATAAAGTGGATAAAGATTGGGTGTGGTTATCTGTAACTCGAGATATACGTGCACAGCTATATATTCTTGACAGTGCAAGTGACCCTTCTGATCTTCAAGATTTCCAGAACCGCTTTCACATTGGAAAACTCGTATCCGGTTATATCCTAAGTACTTATAAAGATAAAAGATTGTTGCGGGTACTTTTGCGTCAACCAGGTGGTGGACTACATGCTAAAGGAGCTTCCATGACAGATGATAGCGAGACTGTCACATCTCACATTTTTGAAGGTGCAACTGTGGGTGGCCGAATTTCTAAAATACTGCCAGGTGTTAATGGCTTGATTGTGCAAATCGACCCGCACCTGTCGGGTAAAGTTCATTTTACAGAACTAACAGATTCTTGGGTATCCAATCCATTGTCTGGGTACCATGAAGGGCAGTTTGTCAAATGCAAAGTGCTTGATATTGGCCGTTCTGCGATAGGGACTTTTCATGTTGATCTGTCTTTGCGCTCATCTTTAGTCGAGATAATTGGGTAACTAAATTACTATTATTGGTTTGGTATTTTACAAAATAGAAAAAATATGAATTTACCATAATGATTGTTTGCAGGAAATCTGAAAGTAATCGATATGAAAAGATTGAAGATCTTAAGCCTGATATGGTCATAGAGGTAAATACTCTCATGTATTGTTTGACTACTCTGCTTTATATAGTGTATACACGTGTCACATTTCAAGAGGTTAAAATTTTTATGATACCAACTATTGTTTTGCATGGTTTTAACTTTTTCTTATAGGGTTATGTTAAGAACATCACGGCAAAGGGATGTTTCATTATGCTTTCTAGGAAGCTTGATGCTAAAATTCTCATTTCAAACTTGTCTGATGTCTTTGTCTCGAATCCTGAAGAAGAGTTTCCTATTGGCACACTTGTAATCGGCAGGTAATTATTATTTACTGTAAGCTCGTTTTTAATGAAGACCTGATTTTGATGCTCATGTAACGATGTGTTTTGACACAGGGTGCTTTCTTTGGAACCTTTGTCAAAGAGAATTGAAGTCAGCCTTCGCAAAACAAGTGGTTCAAAAGAACCAAAAGCTGATGTTGATTTTGGCAGTCTCCATGTTGGAGATGTTATATCTGGAAGGGTAAAGCGTATCGAGTCGTATGGGTTGTTTATCACAATTGATCAGTCGAAGTCGGTGAGTACATGTTTTATTTTTTTTCTTGGTTACGAGGGCCTGAAGCTTTCTCCAACTATCATGGAAGTTCAACCTTTTTTATTTCTAGTGCACTAACAAGTGTCCATTTTACAAGAGATTCTTTATGATAAAACACAAAGTAGTGATTGCAGGTCTTCAATAGTGTGTTACATGCACATTAAGTATTGAAAATAGATTACTTTTAGCATGTGTCAACGTGGATTGACCCACCACCTCTTTGTAAATTTTTACCAACACCTCTGTAAATTTTTGTAAAATTTTGAAGATTTTTGAATATGATTAAAAAAACTACTTTGTAAATAGTATTTTATTTGTATATTTTGATTTATATAGGAGGCTGAAAATGTTTGTTACACTTTGGGCAACTTCAACCTGTTTGACCTACTTGACATGTTTAGTTTTAATTTTCGCATGTTTAAGTGCAAATATAACCCAAATCAACCTGGTTTTTAAGGGTTTAAATGGCCGCATCCAGTCCATTTATTTTTGAGATGAGGGTCTAACTTGGTTGCATTTTGTTATCAATATCTGACCCTAATATATATCTTTATTCATACAGGTTGGATTATGTCATGTCTCTGAGCTCCCAGAGGATAAGACTGACAACCTTGAAACGAAGTACAAACTGCACGAAAGAGTTAAGGCAAAAGTTTTGAAGGTGATAAAAATTTACATTATATTTTGCACCAGAGCAACTCTTTGATTTTCTTGAACACTTATTTAAAGCTGCTTCAACTTTCCATTAGATTGATGAAGAAAGACGAAGAATATCCTTAGGGATGAAAGGATCGTATTTTGATACCAATGCTGATGTTGCAACACCTGCAAATCATGGTTCTGATTCCCTTAGTGAGAATAATTCTGAATCAGATGATGATACCCCTTCCGGCATCCAGGAACCAATGATTCTGTCTGGGAATGGGAATCATCTAGTGTTAGCTGAGGTGGAATCAAGGGCTTCTGTCCTTCCACTTGATGTTCCTTTGGATGAAACAGAAGACGCCCCCATGGATGATGAAGCCCCTCCAAGTCCAGAACCCGTTGATAACAAAACCAAAACAAGTGAAAACAAAATTAGACGCACCAAGAAGAAAGAGATGGAAGAAAGGTGCCTTCACTTACTAAATGGTCGCTTGGGGTTATGTTTTTTTTATCTCTTAACGCGCCATGTGGGTAATTTGAAAAGACTCAGCTTAAAAGGAAACAACCCAAATGGGTTGAAAGTCACACAAATTGTATTTGTAATGCATGAAATCTCTTAAATAAATTTATGTAAGTTGTCATCTTTGTGCAAAAAGTATATTGGCTCCACTCAACCTTATCCAACCTGTTGACGTATACAAAAGAATAAAGATTATTCGTATTACCTGACTGGCTGTTTTGTCACCTTGCCCCTCTGAGCCCACCAAAGTAAGCTGCAAGTTTGCACAACTGTTTTTCATGATGGATGTTTTGATTTGCAGGGAAAGAGAAATTAGGGCTGCTGAGGAAAGACTAGTGCAGAAGGACGTGCCCCAAACTGCTGATGACTATGAGAAGTTGATCAGAAGTTCCCCCAATAGCAGCTTTATCTGGCTTAAGTACATGCAATTTTTACTCTCCTCAAATGAAGTTGACAAGGCTCGATCAATGGCTGAGAGGTACTACTATCACACCCACACATGATATCTGTTGTAAGTTTACCCCGTCACCTATGATTTAACATCCACATGATCATCATTTGATGTTGCAGAGCTTTGAGAACAATCAACATTAGAGAAGAGTCAGAGAAGCTAAATATTTGGATTGCTTACTTCAATTTAGAAAATGAATATGGAAACCCCCCAGAGGTATATACATTTGTGAATTTTTCTTACTTCAGTAGATATTTTTACTCTCTGCTACTTGTTTTACTAACTGATTTGATTTTTTTTCCTTTCAGGATGCTGTTGTAAAAGTATTTCAAAGGGCATTGCAGGTGTGTGATCCCAAAAAGGTCCATTTTGCACTACTAGGGATGTATGAGAATACCAATCGAGATAAATTGGCTGACGATCTTCTTGAAAAGATGGTCAAAAAGTTTAAGCATTCATGCAAGGTGTCTTGATACACAACTGGCTATTTTTTCTTTTATGTATTTCATTTTTAGGGGTTAGTGGGACCCATGCTTACCGTTTACCCAACGTGCAGGTCTGGTTAAGGCGGGTTCAGAGAATATTAAAGCAGAATGAGGATATGGTTCAGTCAGTTGTAAAACGTGCTCTCATATGCCTTCCAAAACACAAACATATAAAATTTATCACACAAACAGCAATATCCGAGTTCAAGAGTGGAGTTCCCGATAGAGGAAGGTCCTTGTTTGAAGGAATGCTTCGCGAGTACCCAAAAAGAACAGACTTGTGGAGTGTTTACCTAGACCAAGTATTTTACTTTCACTAATAATTGTCTTTTTGATAATAGTTCTACCAAACTTTTCATATGATAACAATTTTATCTAAACTTTGACAGGAGATCCGGCTTGGTGATGAGGCTGTGATTCGTGCTCTATTCGAGAGAACCATATGTTTGGAGCTGCCACTTAAGAAGATGAAGGTGAGTTATAAAAACTTGACAATGTAAATATGATTATGAAAATTATATCATTTTTATGATGATTTTCTCTTTTAAATAAAATGATTCAGGAGGTTTTATGCATTAAAAATACACTTTCGGGTGTACATTTCTCAATAGAGGTTTTATGCACACAAGTATACAATTCACATAATTTTTTCTCGTTTTGGATTTTGCAGTTCTTGTTTAAAAAGTATCTTGAATTTGAAAAGTCAAAGGGAGATGAAGAAAGAATTGAATATGTAAAGGCAGAGGCGCTTAAATATGTTGAGAAAACCCGTCCTTGACTTTAGTGTCAACTTGCTCAATTCGCTCGTCAGCATTGGAAAAGAGTGTTGCCTGTTGCACCATAAACATATTTAAGAACCCCAAAAACACATTCATGATTCGCTAAGCCAGAAATCCAAGGGATCATCATTTTGTTCTAAGGGTGAATCAAGGTTAGGAATCCAGGTCTCTGAATATGAATTTTTGCAGTTATAGAGAAATCGATCAAAAGACAAGGATCGATTTTAAGATTTTGACGATGCAAATAGTAAAAAATATTTTTGCAGTCACTGTATTTTGCTTAATTTTGAGTAGTGTTCATGCCTGGCAGGTTTTGTTAACTGTTGTTTGCCATATTTTATATATTAATTTATGTGTTGCTGCATAGAACATGGTAGCAGATATGGCTCTACTTTGTCAATATAAAACACAAGGACATTTGAAAGTGACTTTTTAATTTCAACTAGTGTTCTATAACCCAATTTAAAAGATATCTTCGGATCATTTTTTAACCCTTACATTAACAACTTGTGCTTGCATTTTATAGTATTTAAACCTTTCACCTCTAGATGAAGGATAGGTATTTTACTATTAGGGTGTTCTCATGAGACGTTCATATTATTTCTTATTCATTGATGTAGGGTGATAATTTATAGATTTATTACAAGAAATCAATTATGAAAAGTTGTTAAACAATTGTCTCATGTAAACGAGAAAGATTAGCATATCAAAGTTCATTTTTGTAGAAAGATCTGAAGTTAAAAGTTGGATTACAAAAAACCTTTAACTGCAGGTGTGCTACATCAAAATTTATACCACCCTCGCCAATCTACATTTGATAAGCACGCTCTTTGTTTTATCAACCAAAACGATGTAACCTTTATCTCCTCCGCCACCTTTTCCGGAACCACCGGCACACAATTAAAGATGAACTCATCTCTTGTTTTTCAAACAAACCACCACGTCACCGCATACATGCAAAGCTTTATCCTCTTTAGTCGATTAGATCCTGGATTCCAAATGACACAAGACCACAAAGGAAACTACTTCTGAAACAAAGAGTAATATTAAGAATTTGGGTTGATATGTGATGTAGTGATTATGAATGTAATCAAAGTCATGAAGCAAATACCACTTTTTCTGAAAAAAAAAAGTACATATATTTCATTAAAAAGAGCTAAAATAATACTACATAATAATATTATCCACATAACATTGATGATAAAAGTCATGAAGACCAAATTTATATTCAATCACACACAACGGTTGCCTTCTGGGTATGCATGATTAAGTCAAGGTTAATTTGGAAGCATGCATATATATTCTACATTCGCTAGCCACTACTCGCTTTTCGTAGAGAAACAAGATTGTATTATTTTCATATTTTGGATTGTAAATCACTCTCAATATTTATTGGACTTTTCAATAATATTTAGTAATCAATTCGGCCATGGTACCAACGGAATCAAATACCATATTATGTTATAACCTGTGGAATACTAATAAGGTTGAAGACGAGCAATTTCGATGCATTCTTATTGGAATACTAGGTGTAAACATATTGTAGATGGGGAACATGCTAGTTCAAGTTCTGCTAACAAAGAGTACACTCTTGACAAACTATGATAGCATGTGAACCTGAAAATTTTTGCATGCTTTCTTGATTTTATCATGAAGTACTGCCTTCATACTGTTTTTCTTATAAGTTTTGATGCTTTCTTTGTCATGTTGTCATGAGATTGTATACGACTATTGTTTTGATAACAAGAAATTGCTTCCTGGGGTTTCCTCTAGACACACAAACGCACACAAAGAAAAAGAAAAAGGAAAAATAAAAAAAAAAGAAAAACAGTATTCAGAGAAATTCATACAACTAGTTTGTTATATCAACATTACCATTTTAACGGAGATATTGTCGTGTTTAACAGGTTAGAAATAACACGCATATTATCGTGTTTTACTAAATTGCTATTTTCGTCACCGAGTTTTGATATGTTTTGCTATTTTCATCCAAAAATAACTTTTTCCTCCTTTGGCTCCCTAACTTTTAAAAAAGATTATCATTCCCATCCAATCCGGTCAGTTAATTTTAGTGAGTAATTTTGTTTTTTGTAATAAACAAATTCCACCATTGCCGGCTCGACGTCGTCGTAGTCGTTGGTGCGGCCATGTCTGCTGCTACCGCGGTAGATACGACGAAACCCCCACCCACAAAACTTACAAACAACAATAAAATTAAAACTAAATTAAACCACTAATACTCAATATCTTCCAATCATAACACTAATTAATTTCAACATTCATTTGTTCCTGGTTACCCTTATTATCCTTTGAAAAAGTACCGAATCGAGAGGAGAGAGCGAAAGCTGGATCTCTTCTTTCCGCGGCGGTAGCGGCAGATACAGGACCGCGATGTCGAGGCCGCAATGGTGAAGGACATAAATACCACTCTATTTAACACTCAAATTAACTTTACTACAAAAATGATAAGTGTTTTTTAAAGTCAAAGTGAGCAAAAATTTTGTTTGGATAGAAATAGCAAAACAGATCAAAACTTGAGAACGAAAATGACAATTTGCTCTGTATTTCTTATTAAACAAATTTAATCGTATCATATACGTGTCAAAAACTACCAGCTTTTATTACCCATAAATTTTCTTTTATTTCTGTTGAATAATATAAGTCTATATACTATGATCAACGATGACATCCAATGTCCCTACGAATCGGCAACATAGTTACAGGCTCAACTTAGTTCTATTTCAAGTCCAACATACCTACTATTTCTCCATATTCAACTCACTTCACAACACCATTTGCGTATGAATTGTTACGACCTATATAATCTTAGAAGAGATGCAACAACTTAAAGCCATTATGAAAGATGGTGTGGAATTAGAAAAGTGAAAACAAAAAGTCCCAAGATAATTTTGTTTTGAGATTGTATATTTCTCAAAAAAAATACCGTGTATCTTCCATTCCATCTAGATATACAGAGCTTTATGGTTTTGTTAGAGCCCGTCACAAAAAAAGGTCATCTGAAATACTAATACCGAACCCACCCAGTTGACAAACCTTTGACCCTTTGGCACGACGCATATAAAGCTTCTCTCGCAACTAAGGTTTTGTTGGACCCGGGGTTGGCTGGCACATGACACCACGCAATTCTAACAATCCTGGGTTAGCAAGTGCAGGACATAAAAATTATAAGGTGATTAGCAAGGGTGGGGCAAAAAACATAATAATCCAAGGTTACCAAGGGCTGGGCGAAAGAATATAATAATCCAAGATGGGTGAGATTATTCTACAAAGTCTATTTTTACTACAAAGTGTAAGATAACACAATGAGACTAAAAAGTTACAAAAAAAAAAATTAAATCTTACAATCTAAATCGAATTTCAAAAAAATACTTCAGAATCTCTGTTTCTCTCGTCGTCCTCTTTCAGAAAAATAAATAAATAAAATAATAAAAAATTTCATCGTGTCTTTTTATGACATAATGACATCATTGTGTTTTTCATAAATGACACAATAAAAAAACGTTAATTTTTTTTTAATTTTTCGTTTATTTTTTTTCTTAGTGAGGACGGCTAGGGGAACAAAAGCTTGAAATTACTTTTTTGAAATTCGATTTAGATTGTGAGATATAATTTTTTTGTGACTTTTGTTATTGTGTCTTCTCACACTTTGTAACAAAATACACTTTATATTTGAACCTCTTTCAACCAAGATTAGATGAATATGCGTTTTTTCTTTCTTTTTTGTTTCAATATATTTTAAGTTCGCTCTAATTACCCCATTTTTTAAACAAATAAAAACACCCCATTTGTGCAATGCAATGGTGTTTTCAAAACCACCTATTTCAGCAACAACAAAAAAAAGATTCTGAATCCTCCTACATAAAACATTACAATCTTGAGTTTGAAGTAAGAAAAAGAAAGCAAAGCAAAGCACAGTTCCAGTGTTGAAAGAAAAGCAAAGTAAATCTAAATACAAGAATATTTGGCCTTCAAGAAATTAGGGTAACACTGATAAACTACATATAACACTATACGGGTAAACACGTTCTCGCTCTCTTTTCATACCATAAAAGCTAGAAAAAGAGCATCCTTGACGTGTAGAAAAATAACTGTATCCCATGAAAAAAAACAATAATAATAATAATAATAATAATGAACAGATAAAACATGAAGTTTAGAAATTTATCTATGTGCATCATGGAATGGGCATTTTTACAAATTATGTAAGAATTAAAAGGATCCAATGTAAGAAGGGCATACTGGAATTGAGGTTTTATAAGGTACTTACTAGCACAAATGTGAACCATTATGATACCATGAAGAGTTATCTGCTGCCAAAATGGATGCTTCTTTAGTAGCGGGAATTCTGGTCGGCTAACAAAAACAGCCCGTGTGTGGGCTATACCAAAACCATGATTATTTTGATGACGGTTTCAGTATAGAGCACAGTGCACTCGTTCAAGAAGTCTGACAACCTTATTAACATTGAGTTGCGCACGTTGTGGTTTTCTTCTACTTTTTGGTCTGTACTGGGCATAAGGGTCATCAGGTACAGCTAGTATGTCTTCCTGTTCGGCGTTTGTAAGCTCCAAAAACTGACCGAGCATATCCCCATCAAGAATCTTTCCTGCACCCGCCTGCAAAAGTTCATCACATAAACTCAAATGAGATTTTGCCGAGCACAAACCATTGCAGTTTTCATATAGTAGAAGAACAGGTACAAACACATCCAAACACTATTATCTACTGTCGTTTCATTATTCGATTTGACAATGTAATGGGCCGGGTATGTTACGTGTTTCGGTACTCCCAGTCAAATACCCTATTATAAAATCGTGTCCCTTCCCAATATTCATTACCCATCAGCTTCACGGGCATACCCGCGAGTATCAAGTATATGCGTTTTTGCACCGTATGTGCCCCCGGGTTGCCCATTTCCCGACATCTCAATCTTAAACTCATCTCAATATCGAGTTTAATTCTTTAAATATCAAATCTCAATAATCAACTTTAAATATCAAATACTCGACTACACTTCTAATAATTCTACAATTTAATAATTTTCAAGCTTCCAACAACTTCAACATACTATTTATTATATGTTTTAGGATTATAAACTATAATATATTAATACATATGGATTAGTCGTGTGTAAACAGGTTCGGGCAATCAGGCGGGTATTGCCTAATGCCATACCATGCCAAACATGCAAAAACTTTTAAAACTAATCGCATACAGGAGTACCCATCCAGATTGTTTCAGGTTTCAAGTTTTCCCAACGGGTTTGGGATTTTGCTATCTATAAATTTATATCATATAATTACTATACATATACATCCCAACACCCCCAAGTAATATAGAGATATTTCAAAAATAACAATACAACTGTGTTGAGTCTATTACCGGACTTTGATGGCTGTGGTACCAGCCATAGTAACTACGGAGAATAGGGGCTGTCAACGAGTGCTCCGCAATCCTTGATTGTACGTCTTCCAAAAGCTCATATTCTTCCCTAAAATGTAACAGTTACTTAGGAAGTATGTCCCTAAGATCTTTTAGACAATTAATATGAAAAATATGAATACAAACCTTGATATAGGAATAAAGATTATTATGCTTCCTAACAATGTGCTTGCCACCATACTACTTTGTGATAAATCCATAATTGAACTTGCAATGTCACCGTCCCTCATTTCATCATCAGCCAGAAGTTTGTATGAAAATGAACCCTAAAAAATTAGCATCAATGTCAGAAAAGTCATATTACTCATTTTATTTAGGTTGAATAGCAATAAATTATGTACAAGCAAAGGACTTGCCTTTTTTAAGCTCATTACAATCTCACCCATATAGAAGGAAGAACAAACCTTCAAGTTACATTCCGGGCTTGCATTGTCTGTATCACATCAATAAAGATTCAAAAGTATGATATTAAAAATAATATATTGATTAGGCCAAATAACCAAAGTCGCAATATCCACTAGAAAATTACAAGAAACGCTTACCGCTCAAGTGATGTGAACTAGACAAGATCGCAATGCTTCCCATTCGATCTGAAACAATAGCTGTATCAGTATTTACAAGAAGGCAATCAGCAACCAACCTCTGCACAGGGTCACTGTATAGTTGCTCCACTTTCTTAGTATCCTATAAAAATGATAATCCTTTATATCAACTAACTATGAATAATGCATTTGATGAAAGTTACTGAATCCTAATATAATCAAACTCATAGAAGTGATATTGCCTGGCTAACCTCATGATATTCATAGAAAAGAACACCATCACGACAATCACCAACAGCAATTGTCGTAAAGTGAGTGGTCAGTGTCATGATCATAAACCTTGTCCTTCCAACAGCCAATCTTTTTACCCTTAGAGAATTATCGTTTTGAAAGCTGCACACATAAAACTATAAAAAGTAGAACATAATCAAATCATTTGATCATAAAAGCACAGGTAACAAGTAAATTATTTAGGTGTTGTGATAATAAAAGATGGTTTGGCAAGTGAGTGGCTAATGCTAAGGTTTTCTTTAACAAATTAATCGACAAATAATAGAATTTTATAAAAGCTCGTTTTTTAAAAACATAAAAACGATAAACATAACACACACAAAACCCTCTCCAAATTCCATTCCATCAAATTGACAAAAAAACACTAACAACGATTTTGTGTTGTGTGCTTTGTGTTTTGGAAGAATGAGCTTTATATACCTTCATTATTGGTCCATTTGACTTTTTTCTAAACCTTAGCAACATCCACTTCGCTAACCAATTTCTCTTCTTAGCAAGCCGTGGTAGAAGAATGACTTGTTTCGGAAAAAAAGAAGGAAAAAACTCGTGTTGATTTGTTACCCAACCAGCCCAACCTAACCATCACCTCTAGGAAACTTACAGCATTGCCAGCAGAGGCCAAGAAATAGCAATCAAGATAAGGACATATCGCAAGTACAATTCCACGCATGTTGCTAGAATAAGCTAATCTTAAGTTCCATGCTTCAGTTTCATCACAACTAATATCATCAGGGCTGCTGCACAGACTATCGGTTCCATAACCACTGATTTCCCGAAACGGGGACATTCTTTGGGAAGATGAGCCAGCTTTTGAATAAAATGTCATTGAACCGCTATCTGAGTTTTGTTTGTGCTCCAGGAAGAGAACTATCAATCTCCCTCTTGTACTGTATACATGAGGGAAAGCCAAAAGCATAAAAAAACAAATAAATTATGCTAAATTTTTATGCATTAATTCCTCAAGATTTTGGCGTATTATATTGTTTGTCTGAACTATGAATACCAAGATAAGACTGGTAATTTCATATGATTAAAAGGTAAATGGAAGAGACGGGCTGTTCATGGGGAAAATGAAAGAGTGATCGACTATCCAAACCGATATACTTTGTTTGCTATTGCAAACAAGCCATTGTTCCGGTGAAAACGTATAAAAATTCAACCTTTTGTAAAAGTGAACAACTTTGGATATCCGAGGAATGTATATGCAAAAAAAGGGAAAAAAACAATATTTGTGTTTTATGTCCATAATTGCCCATTCTTGCAAGGGGTGTTGTACTTTGCATCTTAATAAAGAACGACTTTTTGGAATAAGAAAGCCCAAGTATGATTTTTTAAAAGTTAAGGTCTCAAAAAGGGGGAAAGTTACCGTCTTCAAAAAGTTAACATCAAAGTGTCAACAAAATATAAAACAAGTGACACTAAGCTGATAAAAAAAACTTTGTTAATGGTTGCATGTACCCTCAAAATCAAAATTAATATTTGGGGAAGTAAAACGAATCAGAACTTTATTTCTAAATTGGAAATCCAGAACACAGGTTGGGAATTTATGTTTCTTGACTTCTTTATTCTAACATTAGCAACTTAACCCCCTTTTTTACAAAGTAACTAGTAACCACTAACTGAAAACGACAATAGTAACTAAAAAGTGGAAGTACTAAAGTAACACTATAAGAATTCAAGTCGCCTATTTAACAGATAGAGGGGAAGATCACGAGTCAAATATGAAAAAGGAATATTAACCTTTCAGCTTCCCCACTGGCCATTATAGCAGGACCAGATGAGAGACTAGTACCCACCACCAATGCTTGGTCACTCCCCACCTTTAATAACTCCATGCACTTCCCTGTTTCCCCAAGATCTAGTTTAAAGGAAGATAAAACTGAACCAGTCATGGGATCCACACAACAAATATCAGATGAACACGAATCATCACTCAAATCTGTCCTCAAAACCAGCAACAATCTGCTTTCAGCATGATATAAAACCTTTCGTGGTGTGCCTCCAAGATGAAACTTTTGGACATTTAATCTCTTGTTGTGCATCATCTCCAACTGTACCCAGACCACATAAAACATTGAAACGCTTATCTAAGTGTAAGATAAGCATAAAGATGATACAAAACATTTGAACATCATATAATTCTTTAGGATAATTTAATATCACTTAACATCAATACTGGTTATTTATCTATTAGTTTCAATAATCAAAATTCTCCGCAACACTAGATCATCTGACTGCCACTATATTAGAACTGTAAACAGCACACACATCCAAGCACTATTTTCCTCATCCCATTTATCACAACTGATTTTTTTATTCAGATAATCAGATTATTTAATTACTTAAATCACTTTCAAAAGTATAACCAAACACCACATAAATCCAATAAATTGGTGTAAAATTGCAAAATGCTTACCAAGTGGAGACTATTTTCTGACACAAATAACATTCCGTTTGGGCATTCACTCGAACATACTGGAGTTGCATGCGTGGATGCTTGGAAAGAGATAGAAGTTAAGGAGAGACTATGTCTTGCAGTTTGTAACAACCAAGGTCTATCACTAAGAGCAATGATATCAGCATCCAGGAGATCATTCAATGGAACTAAAAAAGCCGGTGTGATACCAATTCGGCGAACTGAAATCAACTCAAGATTAACCAAACGGCTGTCATTTTCCCCCTCAGATATAATAGATGAATGCGTAGATATAACTGAATTAACATACGGCCATTCAAATCTAAGTAGCATGCCATTTCTCAACCCTGAGAGAATATAAAATCGATCAACTTTTACAAGCCTTACATCTTGAGGTATAGAACCAGTAATGGTTGTTCCAATGCTGTTTACTAGTGAAATGGCTCCTACAGCAAGAGTTTTAATGCCATGAACAGGTTCAAAACATATAACCTCAACTGAAGGTCTATGTGTCCCAATAACAAATGTATTTCCAATTCTGACCGCATGTGTAGGATCAATCTTATTGTAGTTAAACACGCAGTTAGGCAGATCTTCTTCAACAGGTTTTTGAGGAATGGAAATGCATGACACTTCATACTCCAATCTGACATTTTGCATTTGGTATATCTCATATTGATAATCTGCCAGCTGTCTAACCCCGAGAATAAACAAGTAACATGGATTTGAAGTTGCAACAACTACAAAATTATTCCCTATGGCACCAAGGCTAATGCCAGTGTTATCAGGGGACCAAGACGTGTAATTCGGAGAAGGAAATGGAATGCCATCAGGGTGGGCTACATCCGTAGGTAAAGCGAGTCGAACCGCCGCCTGGTGGATCTGAACCAACAGCCCGTCACCAATAACACCACAAGCTAAAGTGCATACATCAGGTAGGAATCCAACCAAATCTGTTACATCAGTGAAACTTACACCAACTGAGAGCACCCGTGTTTCTTCTACAAATGATAGCACAAGAAAAGAGTGATAACGATCAACTAATTTCATTTTAATTGTCCAAGTACCAGTGATCCCTTGATAATCTGGGGCTGTTTTTAGAAGTTTCTCTAAACTGACACCATTGCGAATAACTCTAAGTGACCCTTCCGGTGCCATCCCACAACAAGCAAAAATTTGTTCGTGTTTCTCATCATGGTAATCCACGAGTGACATGTCTAAAATTGGTGAAATATTTTGAATTGGGCTTTTGTAGTTTAGTTTTCCGTCTTCAAATTCTAATACCATCCCGTCACCCATTTCTGCAAGTGCGGTCAAAAAACCATTTTCAGTCCATAAAAGCTCTTTGAATGCTAAACCTTTATAAAGGCAATCAGAGAGGCTGACTTTAAGACCGCTTGGCTCTGAATAAATCTCGATCATAAAAAGCTCTCCGGTATCCAAACAAAAGATCATTCTTGGGTTTACAAAATTTCCCGGTTCCCAACACCATGAACAAACACGGTTGGATGTTGACTTTGATGAATAACCATTATCATCATCTATATTCATGGGATCATCATCTTTAATGATGTCTTTTAGCTCCAAAAGAGCAGAAGCAGCAACATTACAAATATTACCTTCTTCATCTACATCATTTGTCCTATATGATTCTTCAATGAAATTATGATCATCCACCATTGAGGGTAAAAAGTTTAGGCTTGTTCTATATACACATAAAGGGTTGTGTGGGTCCCTAAGATCCATAAGAAGAGCATCACTAGCTCTAAAGAGGAATGCGTAGCCATAAGAATATGGAACTTCAACTATATCAAGTGCTAGTGGCCCAAGCTCAGCGTATTGAGAGAGTACATGAACAAAATTGTCCTTAGTATTCCACTCTAATAACAAAAGCTCGTTAAGAAGCGATCCCTTTCTGCAAAGTTAAAAGCAAATGTTACCTATATCCCATGTATGAGTTGAAGTCAAGATAAGACAATAGAATGCAAGTAATATGAATTGAAGCATGTATGGCTGTATGTTTTAAAAGCGATTATGTAATAACTAATAAGATAATTAGTTGTGATATAAGGGTCGTCGAAGATATTGCTTAGATGCGCCTAACTACCTGCTTAAAGTTTTGTAGTAGTAATAAATTAATAATCATATGTCAGATGTTTGACAAATTATGCTCATTTAAGAACAAATAAATGAAAAGAGCAAAAAAGACAATTTTTTTGTAAAAAATAAGAACAAATTGCGTCTTAAGTGAGAGTAAAATCATTTCAAGTTAGGTTGATAAATATGTAATTTGTCAGTTATCATTTTTTTGTACATGATAACTTTTGTTGCAGTTGACATAAAACTGATAATTGACAATATATGTTTATACAAACACAAATGACTAATTGCAACTTCAATCCCCCCCCCAATCTTTATCTCCCCCCTCTCCAAAACCACTGATCAGTTATATTACCCTTGATCCGCTTAGCAAATCTTTATGTAGATGCAATGAATTACCATACCTGTTTAGAAGAATGGCTAACAAAGGGTTGTGCTCCTCACTTAATTGACTCATATCTTTTGAGATAAAACACATGCTCCATATAGTACCATGTATACCAGAAACTCCCATGCTTGCACTTGTATTCTTTTCATTGTCAGAAGGGCAGAATATTTTCTGCAGCCAAAATACAATTGGGCATCATAGATCTTGATCAATAAGTACGAGCATAATCTTGCTTTCTATATAATCTAAATCATATGACGTTAAGAACCCACAATAATGATTGGCTTATGTTAAACCTTATCGATGATGTCACCACTAGTGGAACTAGTAACTTTGAGCAGGGCCAAATGGTCCTCATATGCACTGCTAGCAATGAAACAGCCACTGAAAAACAAATATCAAAATAGTTATAATAACATCCCTGCAAAACAGACTAGTCAAAATTGCAACTTACTTGGAATCAACGGTCAACATTCTTCCAATCTCATGCCTTAGGTTTCCAGCTGAGTCAGATAGTGTAGTGTGACACAAAGCGAAAAACCTAAGCAAGAAACGAATGCAACAAGAAAGCATCATAAAACATTGTATATAGCAACAAAGCGACCAATAAAACCTCTATGATCATTCAATGCTCTCATAAATGATAACTATAACAAGACTACAAAAATAAGAAACTAAACCTATGCATTTCGTTATGGAATGAGAGAACCGAAAGACATCCCGAATCTGCAGTAACAAGCAAAAGATCCTTCCCTTGTAACTGCAATCACATACCAGATAGCAACTTAACGCATCCTAAAGCAACGATAACACCTTAAACATTAAAATAAAGCCCAAAGTACCTGCGGGATTGCTCTACGAAACCTGTTATTCCACGGAAGAATAGCAATATCCTTAATTGTCCCAAATATAGGCTGCTCACATATGGACTGCACAACTCCATTATCATCAACCACTACCAGCTCTAAACACGTCTCCTGCATCAAACATAACCGCCTAATAAGATCATATACCAACTATAACTAGCCCTAAAGTCTTATCAACCTTTTTCTGCATATACTAATTGTAAACAACTTCTCCCTAACACTTCATAACCAATTGCACATAATATCTTCTAAACAAACACTTCAATGACATGAAATTAAGTTCAATTCAGAAAACAAAACCTTGCCGAACACGATGTCGTTAGAGGAAGGGGATCGGATGTGACCGTAAACGACTTGAAGAACGACGCTTCCTCTGAGAACACATTTAGCGAGGTAGTGAGGGCCGCCGTGGGACGGCGGCGATCGTGAGTTGTTGCCACTCGCCGACGACGATTCCTCCTCGGAAACCGCCATGACGGCACGTCGACGGTGACGGATTAGTTAGGGTTACTTGCTGAAAATTGTGAATTCACGATTGAATTGAAAACGAAGGTGATTTATGTGTGTGTATGTGCATCTACATGTGATTGTAATATGTTTTTCGATTGGTTATTGGTTGATTGATTGCAACACTAGTACACGAATACGATCAGTGGTTTTGACGAAGAGGAGATGAAGAACAAGAGTAGTGTCGTGTAGCCAGCCCCATAGAGTAATCGAGATATTATTAATGTTTGCATTCGTCGGTTTAATAGTTTATTTGATTATTTTCTGGACATATGTAGTTTCAATTTTATTTCGCATTTATATGGAATTAAATGATAACTAGTTAATAAATAAGTTTCAATTGAGTTAAGACAATTACCAATGAAAAAAAACAATACCCTTTTTGTATTTAAAAGTGAAACGTCCCAACACTCTGTCGCCATTCAAAATCCCCTACAAAGATTTCGAACTGTCATCCATCCCATGCATGTGGAGATCAATTGGCTTCAATGGTGTTTATCCTCGATCATATATAACATGAAGCCCACATAGTTGTAAAAACACCCCCATCTAGTTTAATCCCTTCGGCTTCCGCAATACTCCGCCTACACGATAACTTCCACGATCTCATACTACGAAACTCGATTAACATCATGTAATATTTAGGTTTAGTTTCAAAAGATATTATAAGCTCTCTAATTTTTATTGGTTTAATGAGAAAATTGAATAACTGTAAATATAAATATTTATAGTAATTTAGATAACTATACATAAAATTATATTTTATACAAAAATATTAAGACTAATTAGTTAATAATATTTAAGATAAGTTTGCAAGAGAATGTACTTAGAAACATAGAATGAAAAGAAGTAAGTAAAAGAAATTAAAAAAGAAAGAAAATAAAATATTAGTGTAACTTGCACATTTAGTCCTTTTAAAGATAATCGCAAAATAGTCATCTACAAGTAAACTAAAAGAAAATATTAACTTTAGTTAGTGTAAATGATGTAACACGTATAAAGAACACTTATTGTACTTATTAAAATTTAAGGACAAAAATCATAATTTTAGTAATTATTAAAAGACAATATATATAATTTACTTTTTATGTCACCTAACTAAAATCCAAAAAACGCAACATTATATCACTAATCCCTTTCTAACGAAAATCCAAAAAACGCAACATTATAGTGCAAATCTCTTTGATTATGTTTCTTTGTTTATTCCATTATGTGGCTTATGCCTTTTCTTATATACTCGTGGTCTTATTTTAGAGGATTACGTTTCAGTTCTTTTTCTATAAAGAAACTAGACTAATGACTCGTGTAATACACGGGTTCAATCATTAAAAATTGTTATTAATTAAAAAGGTTGGTAAGTCATAATATATTATTAATACTTTGTCTATCGATTTTTATGTTTAGTTTTTTAAAATCTTTATATCTATTATTAGTAGTTTTTCTTTATCAATGCTTATAAGTATAAATAATGTATAATATGAAATGAAATTAACTTATAAATAAAAACTTTAGGTAATAATCAAATTGTATTGAACATGAGAACATCTAAAAACATCCAAAAACTTATTTATATACAAAATTTGATGTTCTATTTGTAATTTTACCATCATTGTGTAATAGTAATAATTTTAATTCAAATCTACTTGTAACTCGAGATAATACAACATAGAGCTTGAATCGGTGTCAGGGACCAAATATACAATGATTACAAAAGATTTTGGACTATATTTGTGATTTTTAAAGTTCGGGGACCAAACATGCTATTTGATTAAACCACAGGGACTATTTATGCAAATTTATTTTTTTGTTGAACAAAAACATAAATCAATTTCATGCTTACGTCAATTAAAACTAAATCAAAGTTGCATGCTTTCATAAACAAAAACATTAAATAGTCAATTTGATGTTAAAAAACTAAAATATCCTAAAGTTTATATCGAAATCAAAATCAAATTCTTAAATCGTATGGACCACTGCTACTGTTAGAATTGAGATTTGTATATATGAGCATTACATTGAGACTTTGCAGAAGAGCTGTTGTGATTTAAAACTTGGGATGTTAATGATATTACATAGATCAATGAAAGTGTAAAAGGATCGGTGAGCTGAACCTGAAACATAACGTGATTTTGGGTAAATCGAAACCATCATATGCTTGCAATTGAAAAAGGATATGAAATGGTTCATCTTTTCATTTGAAAATGGATATTATGATTTGGGGAGATCGAAACCCTGAATTGATTATTGGGACGTTTGATTTGATAATATATATAAAACCGTTTCGAGATAGAAGACGCGTATGAGGTTTATTCTCCTTTGCATAGGACGAGTGAATTAAAAAACCTTTAATTACTTGTTTGAATAGTCAAGAATACAACATGTTTTAATTCATAATTTTTGTGTAATACAGTCTGTAAAAAACTCATTATATTATTTGTTTGTTTGGATAGAGTCAACTTGCTTTTGGTAGGAAAAACAATCAACTATAACTTACAATCTTTTTCAGGGTTTTATTTTGAAATCATCACAATGTTCTTATTAATGAGTTTTTTTCAAATTAGATGTAGAAAATTAATTTAACAAAATGAGTGTTTTAAAAAATATTTTCCAAAATGATTTTTTTATTGAAATGTTAAATTTCTTATTCATAATATCATCGGATAAAGTATATCTATTTTTACTAATGTTATTTAAGTAAAATTAAAAGGATAAAGTTTCAATAAAATAAAAACCAATTAGCATCTCTTATGATTTTGAAAAATATTTTATAATTTTTTATGAATGTTTTTTTTCAATGACATTTTCTCATATAAAATATTAATATTCTTTCATTGGTACTTTTAACGTATATTTATAGAATACATATTCTTATATTGAAAAGATCTTTTTTATGAAACTAAATGGTTTATGTAATGTTTTTAAAATAACGATATATATTAGATAATTATTTTAAACATAAATTTATATATAGTAATAATCATTTATATAAGCACATAAAAGATAAAAACAAACATCATGTACATACGACGTTAGTTTCGCCTTGCGCTCAAAACTATTTATTAAATGAGTAATAAAAGGAGTTGGAGCTTGTTTAAGCTAAGCTTAATTAGAGTTTTTAGCAAGTCGGTTTCGAGTGGCTCACGAGACAGCGTGACTCATTTCTCCCTTAATTGTTGCTGGAAGTCTATTAGCAACATACATATCATCGGTAATTGAGCATTACATTTATAATTCGTATAAATAAAATAAAAATAAATCATTAACTATTTTTGTTTCGTCATGATATTTCTATAAAATACTTTTAAGAATGCATTTTTTTGTTAAAAATAGTTTTTCTTATTATATCTTTTAAGTTACTTAAAAACATTTTTAAAAAATACATATCGTTAAAAGAATAAAAAAACTAATATTCCTACTTTTGTGTGAAATTGAAACAAAATTATAGTGAAAAAATTCAACTTTTCTATGTAAAAATACGATTTAAAATTAAATCTGAGTGAATTAAAATAAACCAAAATGTTTTAGAAAAACTTTCAGTTCTTAACTACGACATATGAAACAAATGGTTTTATAATTTTATTAACCTTTGTATTTGACTATTTTTAAATAATATTATTTTAAAGTGAATTAAATTTAATCAATAATATTATATTGAGAAAAAAAGCACTTAAACACCTATAATATTCTATACACTATTTAAGGAAAAAAACTCACTTTGTAATTATAGTTGTAGTTAATTTTATTTAAATTAATTACGACGAATAGCAAGGATAAATACATTTTTAGGCGGGAAATTAAATTAATGGAGGACTAAGAAAATGACACATAACACTAAAGATATTATTTTATTAATAAGTATAGATGTGATGTGTTCTAGAAAGGCGAAGAAAGGTGTTTGATGTATATCCGAGATAGTTATGTGAAATAATAAAAGATTAATATATTAACTTTAATTGCAATTATTAAACAAATTAAAGTTGTCTTGATTGGTTTCACATGAAGTTTCATACTTTCAAACAAATTATAATACATATTAAAGTAGTTGGTCGGCAACTGCAACACACTTTTGAGGTTTTATACATTCACCACCATAGTTTTAGAATTTGTAAAGATTCGTCTCTATCACCTTCAAAACCTAAACAGCTCCATCACTACCCTCGCCTCCACGACCTTTTTTCGATTTGTTTAGCACACATTGATCTAAATGTTTTTGATTTGAATCTGAATAAACCCTTTAAAGATAGTGAAGTTATAACCGAAATGAACCCTTGAATTGGGTGTTTGTTTTACAATTTCATTTCCTTAATATTTTCTCATAGTTATTTCTTTTCTTTAATCTCTGTAGTTGATTAGTTAAATTGTTTGTTCTTTTGATTTTTTATTTTCTAAACATTTTCTTTTAATTATATCCTTATTCCGTAAAGTAGTTGGTCGGCAA
>BJCO01821677.1:0-37909 GCA_018326465.1 Flaveria floridana | reverse complement strand
TTTTCTCCCTTTTCTCTCTTCTTTCTCTCTTCTTTCCCTCTTTTGCTGAATTGTGGGTGTGGGGAGAGGGTAAAGGGCTGCCCTCTCCCTTAATATGCCCCTATTTGCCCAACTTTCGTGCGTTGGTGAGTTTGGTCCCTCAACTTTGGACTTTATTTCTTTTCTTCTTTCGTCGTCTTCAAAATAGATAAATAACCGGGTGTTACAACAGGAAAGGTGGAAAGATGATTGGTCAAGGCGAAGTCTAAAATGGTTCATTGACTCTGGAGAAAGTGAACTATGTTCCAGAACTGGCATTCAACTTACTGAGTGTATCACAGATATGTGATAAAGACAATCCAGTAGTGTTTATGGCTAATGAATGTTTGTTTCTGAAACCCGAGTTCACTGTTTTAGAGGATTTAATAATCATGCGAGCTCCAAAGAGGAATGATACATACCTGTTGGACATGGGATCGGCAGAATCTACCTCAACTGTGACATTTCTTCTGTCAAAGACTTCATCATCCGATTCATTTTTGTGGCATAGGTGTTTAGAACACATTTATTTTAAATAATAAATAAGTTGGTAAAGAATAATCTTGTTTGGGGGCTACCACTCAAAGATTTTTTAGTGGTAGAGAAATGCATGGCTTGTGCTAAAGGATAATAGCACAAAAAGCCACACAAGCTTAAGCTTGAAAATACAATTTCACATCCCCTTGAATTGTTACATACCGATTTATATGGTCCTATTAGCGTTAAATTTATTGCTAAGAAATCTTATTGTTTGGTTGTAACAAATGATTTCTCTCGATACTCGTGGGTGAGGTTTCTTGCAAATAAAAGTGACACCGCAGAGGAGTTGCAGCAGCTGATCGTTTCAATTGAAACCATCATCAAACGTAAGGTTATGGCCATCCAAAGTGACAATGGAACCGAATTCAGAGACCACACCTTTGACTCATTTTGTGCAAACAAGGGCATTTTCAGACAGTTTAGTGCAAAAAGGACACCCCAACAAAATGGTGTCGCTGAAAGAAAGAGTCGTACACTTATCAAAGCAGCAAGAACTATGCTGATTGAGTCAAAGCTTCCAATTATTTTCTGGGAGGAAGCAATTAATTATGAATCTTATGTAGTGAACATGGTGCTTATTGTAAAAGACAGGATGAAAACTCCATATGAGCTTCTTCATAAACGGAAACCCTTGATTAACTTCTTTCATCCATTTGGTTGCTCATGCACCTTATTGAATAAGCAAGTACAGAAGTCAAAGTTTGGTGTTGTTTCTGATGAATGTTTCTTTGTTGGCTATTCTTCCTCACAAAAGGCGTATCATGTGTACAATAAAAGGACACGTATTGTGCAGGAATCCTTCTACGTTGATTGGCAAGAGTCAAATTCACCAAACATAGGGTCAGACCCGGAATGGTTTTATGACTCTAACACTGTCTTCAAATCATTCAATCTTCCAATCTTTGACGATGATATTGTTCCTCAACCCAGTGTGCAAATCATTCCTCCACCTGAACCACAATCACTACCATAATCACCCCCACAACCTGAACCTCTACCTCAACCACCATATGAGCCTCCATCTCTATTTGACATCCTATCCACACCTCCACCACAACCAATTTCCTAATCACCTCCACCTTCCCCTTCCTAACCATCCTAAACCAACTCTTCAACTCAATCAAACCCTTTAACCCATAACACCAATTTCAAAACCCTAAAAGACCACCCACACAATTACATCATTAGTTCCATAACTGATGGTGTGAGGACACGGCGTCAATCTGGTTTGATAAATGATGCCTCTATGCATGCTTCTTATCTCAAGTTGTACCTAAAAATGTCACAATAGCACTTCAGGGTCCAAGTTGGGTCGAATCTATGCAAAGAGAGCTTCAGCAATTCAGGAAACTGAAGGTTTGGTAACTAGTCGATCTTCCTACAAATAAGTTTCCCATCGGAACTAAATGGGTCTTTCGGAACAAACTAGATGATCGAGGAGTCATTATAAGGAACAAATCTAGGCTGGTCGTTCAAGGATTTGCTCAAGAGGAAGGTATCAATTATACTGAATTGTTTGCTCCAGTTGTTCGCATTGAAGCTATCAGAATCTTTCTTGCTCACGCCGCTCACAAGAACTTTAAGGTCTTTCAAATGGACGTGAGGTGTGCATTTCTTTATGGAAACATTGATAAGGAGATATATGTCCGTCAGCCTCCAGGTTTTGAAGATCCAGATTTCCTAGATAAGGTGTACAAGCATGATAAATCCTTATATGGATTACATAAAGCACCTCGTATCTTGTATGAAACTTTGACACAATATCTGCTCAGCAAAGGTTTTTCTCGTGGCACCATAGATATGACACTATTCAAGAAAGAAGTTGATTGTGAGATGCTGATCGTTTAAGTGTACGTTGATGACATCATTTTTGGGTCAACAAATGAGAAGCTTTGTATAGAGTTCGAAGAAGTGATGAAGGATCACTTTGAAATGAGTATGATGGGGGAGTTATGTTGGTTTTTTAGGGTTACAGGTTGAATAAAAGCCTGATGGCATTCTGGTTCATCAAGAAAAGTATGTTCTGGAGATTCTCAAGAAATTCAAGATGGATGATGCATCTTCTGAACTAACCCCATTCACTGCTCAAACTTGCTTAACTCCGAATGATAATAGGAAACCCGTTGATTCTCATCGTTATCGATCTATGATTGGGTCTCTCATGTATCTCACTGCGAGTCGTCCGGACATTACTTTCGTCGTGTGTTACTGTGCCTGTTATCAAGCAAATCCGAAGAAATCTCATGAAAAGGCTATTAAACATATCTTTCAATATCTAAAAGGGTCCTCCTGTTTAGGACTTTGGTATCCCAAATGAGGAAACTTTGATTTGCATGCCTATTCTCACAATGATCATGGAGGTTGCAAGATAACATGAAATTAGTCACCGGTGGATGCCAGTATCTTGGGGATTGTCTTGTGTCATGGCAAAGCAAGAAGCAGACAACTGTATCTTTATCTACAGGTGAAGCTAAATATGTTGCTGCCTCAAGCTGCTGCAGTCAAGTGCTTTGGATCCAACACCAGATGATGGATTATGGCATTAATTTTCTTCATACACCACTCTTTTGTGATAATGAAGCTGCCATTGGAAAATCCAATTCATCACACTCGAACCAAGCACATTGAAACAAGGGTTCATACAATCCGAGATGCTCAGGAAAAGGGGTTTATTGATATTATTCCTATTGACACAAAAAGTCAAAGAGCAGATCTTTTCACTAAAACATTTGACAAACCTTATTTTTATGAACTGATCTCTATGTTGGTCTAATATCTTTCTGAAAATCTCTTTTCCTAATAAAATGTCTTGCTTTAAGAAATAACTCTTTCCTTTTTACATTATGAAATAATTTCTGATATCCCATATTCCTTCTTATTTTAAGTTATTTTCTATTTTTTTACCTTTATATATGAAAAACTAGATAAATTTGTATCCCCATGAGGATAAATAGAAATTGAGGGGGAGAAAACTTTTAAAGAGTTTTCCAATTTTTGCTCTCTCAGGAACCCCCAGAAAAAGAAGTTAAAAAGAGGTCAATGGCTTGTGTCGGGATATACGTGGTAGACTCAGCCAGAAAACGAAGTAAACAATGATCATGTAGCTAAACTAAAGATCAAGAACTCGGTAATAAGGATTATTCTCATGACATTTTGATCTGCACAAAGATACAAGCCTCGTCAAAAACTTGGTTGAGAGTGGCTGATTATTATCTTAAGTCTGTTCTAAGTCCGTGTTGGGTCTAATATCACTTAGCCCAAATTGAATATTATTTATAATAAAATGCGTGTTTATCTCCTCTGTTATGCGTGAGTATTGACCTGGCATGATGATCTTCTCTGCTATGCAAAAGCATTGACCTGAAGCTCTCATTAACACACTAAGATGATCTTCTCTGTTATGCGGAAGCATTGACCTGAAGCTCTTATCTTTTGGAATAAGATGTACATCTCCTCTGTTATTGTGTCTCGTCAAAAGATCATGTTATCATATACATGCATCTGTGTTAATTATGAACTACTCAAGCAAAATCAATGATTACACTCAATAAACCTTGATGACAGGATAAGTTCTTTGCCAGATGTCTGTGGCGAACCAGGTTATCCAAGCTTCTTTAATTAAATCTAAAACATGATAAAATCACTTGCAGGTCATTCGTTGAAAAGAATAAGGCATGGGTTTTAGAGGATAAACATAGCAGCAATCTCGCCAAGACTCGACTCTCAGAAAAACTTTGAGAAAAAGATGCAAACTATATCCTTTCAATATTTTATTTCATTTTATTTTATCCTTAATTCTATTCTGTTTTATTTAAATTGTTCATAGTATAATCTTTTAGTTAGTGGTTTGGTTTTTTTTAAGTTGAAACTGTGGGGGTGAGGAATTTATCCTTTGCAAATGTTTGCTTTTTCATAATATATATATATATATATATATATATACTCATAATAAAAAAAGGCAAAACTATGGGCGAAACTATAGTGTCGCTTGGCGAAACTACACTTTCGTCAGCAATCACGCTCATTCAGGAGCAATCTGTTTACCCGGGCGAAACTATAGTTTCGCTGCCAGTGAAACTAGTTGGTATATATTGCCTCAGTCGAGTTTCAAAACTCATATGTGCGAAAATAGAAAACCCTAGTTTCTCTCGGTCTCTTTTAGGGAAACTCGCCTCATTGCTCGTTTTGGTTGAAATATACCGTGGTTATATGATTAGGTGTGTTAGGCGACCTTGGTGTTTACTTTAATCAGTTTGTTTTCGGCTAAAAATGATTCTGATTTTGATTCGCTGAAGCTAAAAAGTCACAGTTTCATCCAGCTTGGACGAAACTGTGAGATGCTTCAGCGAAACTGAAAGAAAGTTCACAATTTCGAGCGAAACTGTAAAGTTGTGCTGTCCAAGCAAAATTGACAGTTTCGCTGGGAATTTTCAGCGAAACTATAGATTCGCCGGCTAGGATTCTTGAGTTTAATTATGAGCGAAACTAATAGCGAAACTTAGTTTCTCTTTGGCGAACTTACTAAATAAGTTATCAGCGAAATTAATTTGAACCTAATGATCATAACTAAATGCCTATGACTCAGCAAATCTAAGCTTTAATTTTAGCGAACCTATGATTTCTTGATAGCGAAACTAACTGTTTCGCCGAGCGAAACTATAGTTTGCGAAACTACAGTTTCGCTGCCAGCGAAACTAGCCAAAATCTTCTTTTTATAATTTTTTTAGTGTGCTTCATTGTGTATATTCATTTCACTAATCCTTGTATATTTCCTTTTCAGTTGTTATGGCGAACTTAAAGTTTGATGATAAGTTCAAAATTGTTGCTCTACTCGATGACGGGAATCCAAAACCCACGGGATTGAGAGAATGTATTAGATGGTTGAGGCAATATCCAATTTTCTATGCCATTCTCACATGCCTACCATCAACGATCTTCATGTGAGAGATTTCTTGAGAACAGCAGAGTACGACGTTGGATCAGTTCCCAACCAGATAGTGGCCAGGATCGAAGGGCAAGACATTGTCATCACAGCTGATACTATTGCCAGGGTACTTCGTCTAGAGGGTGACTATGGCCCTGAGGTGGTGCTGTCTGATAGCTAAGTCTTAGAGGCTTTCAGAAGTATTGGGTATGAGGGGCCTCCGTTTGGCTCAAAGAAGGAAATTAAGAAATCTTTTCTTTTCAAAGAATGGAGATACATAGCCCACGTCTTTATCATGTGTCTGGATCACAGAAAGGGAGGATCAGACGGGTTGAACATTCACTGGGCAAGGGCCATGATTATATTTTGCAGGGGACAAAAGGCAAATATTGCAAAACTCATCTTTGACTGCATGACTGAAAACATCATGGCACTGAAGAAGGATAAGTGGTTGTTATACCCAAGATTCATCCAAATACTAATTGATGATCTTATCCCGAATGTGCCAAGACACGGAGAAATTAAAAGATTGGCACAGATGAACCCAAGGATTTTTGCTGATTGCTCTGCAATCAGACATGATTTTAGTGGGAAGATCACATATCTATGGGAGAATATGTACCCACCTGAGAGGTGGAACTACATCAAAAGAGTGATTGAATCTGAGAACAAAAACGTTGAGGAAAATAGGGTAAGACAAGAAGAATCGATAAAGAAGAGGAAGATGTACGCTAAGGAAAAGGAATATAATTTTGAAGATGATGTTAATGAGACGGCTGAGGAGGTGAGAGTTCAAAAGGAAAAGAGGAGTAAGAAACGGGCTGAGGAGGAAAGTGAAGCTGCTAATGTGTCTAAAAGAAGAACAAAACATAGACAATAGACTTTCACAGAACAAGCCAGAAGGAAAGATGCCCGGTCTGATCTTGATCAAGACGTGATTAGAAACGTCAATGCATCTTTGGCAAATGAGTTGAGCATGATAAAGACCAAGCTGGTAAATCATGAGATACGGGAGAAGGAGAAGGACACAGTGATTGAGGGTTTGAAAAAGATGGTGGTAGACAAGAAGGAACTGATTAAAACTATATTTAAATAGATGAATGAGTTAAAAGCAGTAGCCGGCCTGCCTAATTAGAGATCTGAAGCTGAATTGAAAGATCTTACTGATACCTCCAAATATGAATTTCTGAATGTTAGAGGATCATCAAGGGTAGGAGAGGGCACGAGTAGAGCTGTAGATCCATCTATTGATGTAGGTGCTGGAGGAAGTGGTGTTGAAAAAGAGGTGGATGTTGGTGGAGAAAAAATCTCTGAGGCTGAATTTAACTTCAGATTTGATGTGGAAAAATATCTGACTAGAGAGGAAGTGCATGTGAATTTAAGTGAAAAAGATAAAGAAAAAGAGCCTGATAGGAGGTTGGTTGATGTGGAAGAAGAGGATGATGAGCAACTGGTTGACTACAGCTCAGAGCTAGAATATTATGAGGTAGATGAGAGGCCAGTAACTTATGTGGCTCAGTGATGATCAACAGAAGGTGATATTATTGAGTTAGATCAGCAAGATTGGTTTGAGAAAGTGAAGGAGCCTGAGGAGATTACACCCCTATTTCAAAACATACAAAAGGCCAGCAAGAAGGACGCTGACAAGAAAATCATTAGCTGGAAATATAACGCTGAGCTTAAACTATTCATGATTAAGAGGAGGGGTGGAAAAATATATTATCTGAACAAGAGGAAGGCATTAAGACCTTGCCTAGATGGGACTTGAGGAGGTTAGCTGAGATCCCACTGATAGATGTTAATGCCAGTGAAAGGGCAATGATATTAGAAAAGGAGATTAAGATGATAACTTTGAAGCTTTTGGCTATATGAAGCACAAGAGAAGGAGGTCCAAGAAGGACTTGGATTGGGCCACAGGCAAAGGAAAGATTGTGTTAAAACTAAAGCCTGCAAAGACTGTAAATCGAGTACGTGTGCCCAATCCACTTCCCCCTATGCTGAAAGACTTTATTAAGTGGTTCTATGATGACAATACTAGGGAAGCTGTGATACGGATTAAAGGGGATCAAGAGATTAGATTATTTGATCCGATGGAAGTGTTTTTGTTTAGAGATGAAGATTTGAAGATCTTATATGAAAATCACATTAAAGCAGGAGCCGGAGCTGAAACCAGATCTGAATCTAGTTTCTTTATAAGAGTGGCAAACAAGGCTAGAGGGGTGAGGGCAGTGGTCAGGGAGCTTAATCAAAAAGTGATCCAAGCTGACGAAACGAGAATGGACATGCAGGACTTAGCTAAGCAATTTTCACAAGCGAGTGCACATGCTGAGGATGATGTGATGGAAGAGGCCGGAGCTAATAAAGAAGAAGAACAGTAAGCCAATGAAGATGAAGGTCAAGGGGGAGACCAGGCTTGAGCTTAAATGGAGAATTAAGAGCAAGCCGGTGAGATCCAACTTAGGAGGAGTATTGAAGATCAAGTATAGGTTGGACTCACCTTAGTTAGCTTGTTTATTTTAGTTTATTTATAATAGGTTTAATGTTAGTTTGTCTATTGTATATAATAGTAATTAGTATTAGTTTTTGTAGAAGTTTCACTGACCTAGCAAAACTACCAGCGAAACTATAGCTGACTTAGGTCACCCGATGAAACTATGTTTCACAGCCGGGTGAATCTATGCTGTTGGTCAGGACAGTTTCGCTACCCAACGAAACTAGCATATCTATATATATGTAACTTGTAATCGGTTTGTGTAAGTTTTGCACAACCCTAATTGAGAATATACTTTTGCATTACTCATATTATTGTGTTTGTTTGGCTAGAATCATCTGTTTATCATCTTTGAGCCTTGTTTGATTGTTGTTTTTATTTCAAAATGGTTTTATATTGAAACATTTTTCATAGATTATTATTTGGATTGTACTTTAGTGGGATTTGTGTTTATATTATATCATTGGCACTGTGTTTCGATCATCAATGGACCTACAAGAGATGAAGGAATTAATGAGCCAACTTCAGGAATTGTTAGATAAAGGGTTTATACATCCTAGTGTATCCCCTTGGGGAGCACCAGTTCTATTTGTTAAGAAGAAAGATGGAACTTTTAGAACGTACATTGATTATCAAGAACTCAATAAGATAACCATAAAGAATACATATCCTCTCCTTAGGATTGATGATCTTTTTGATCAATTGCAAGGATCTAGTTATTTTTCCAAAATAGACTTAAGATCAGGGTAACATAAGTTAAGAGTACAGAAGGAAGATATACCTAAGACAGCATTCAAAACATGTTATAGGCATTATGATTTCCTTGTAATGCCATTTGGATTGACAAATGCTCCTGCGGTATTCATGGATTTGATGAATAGAGTATCTAATCCATATTTAGATAAAATTATCATAGTCTTTACAGATGACATTTTAATCTATTCTAAGAGTAAAGAAGAACATAAGGAACACCTAAGGTTAACTTTAGAACTACTTCGGAAAGAACTTTTGTACACCAAATATTCAAAATGTGAATTTTGGAAAACAGAAGTACAGTTTCTAGGATATGTAGTTAACCAAAAGGGAATACAAGTTGACCCAGCAAAGAATGAAGCAGTTAAAAATGGGAAATTCCAAAAACTCCAACAGAGGTGCGATGATTCTTAGGCTTGGAAGGATATTATAGTAGATTTATAGAAAATTTCTCAATAATAGCCCAACCCTTAATGGAATTAACCCAGAAAGATAAGAAGTATGTGTGGGCAGAAAGACAAAACGAGGCATTCAAACTCTTAAAGAATAGGTTATGTAGCGCTCCTATTTTAGCACTCCCAAAAGGAACAAACGACTTTGTAGTATACTGTGATGCATCACGCCAAGGTTTTGGATGTGTTTTAATGCAACGGGATAAGGTAATTGCATATGCATCTAGACAGCTCAGAGATAGTGAAAAGAATTATACTACACGTGATTTAGAATTAGGAGCAGTAGTGTTTGTATTAAAGATTTGGAGACATTACTTGTATGGAACTAAGTGCATAATTTATACGGATCATTAGAGTTTACAACATATATTTGATCAGAAGATGTTAAATATCAGACAACGGAGATGGGTAAAATTATTAAGTGACTATGATTGTGAAATCAAAAAACATCCAGGAAAAGCAAACGTAGTAGCTGATGCTTTAAGTAGAAAGGAAAGAACTAATAAGCCATTACAGGTTCGTGCTATGAGGATGGAGATACGATCAGATTTATTAAATCATATTCAGGAAGCCCAACAGAAAGATGACCAGAAAGATATAATGGGACAAAGAAAGCAAATGGAAGCAAGACAGGATGGAATCTTGAGATTTAAAAAAAAGAATTTGGATCCCTAACAATAACATGTTAAGGGAAATCATCTTAAAGGAAGCTCACAAATATAGATATTCAGTACATCCAGGAAATAATAAAATGTACAAGGACTTAAAAAGACAATATTGGTGGCCAGGTATGAAGAGATCTGTTGCTGAATTTGTAGAAAGATGTGATGTTTGTTCTAGAGTTAAAGCTGAATATCAGAATCCTTCAGAATATTTACAACAACTAGAAATCATAGAATGGAAATGGGATCAGATCACTATGGATTTTGTAACTAAGTTGCCTAGAACCATAAATGGATATGACACAATATGGGTTATAGTAGACATAATAACTAAGTCAGCTGATTTCTTACCAATAAGAGAATATTATAAGATGGAAAAGTTAGCAAAAATTTACATGAGAGAAATTGTGTCTAGACATGGAATACCTATATCAATACTATCTAATAGAAATAGTAGGTATTCTTCAAGATTCTAGCAAACATTACAAAAAGCCTTAGGAACTCAAGTAAATATGAGTATAGCTTATCATCCCCAAACAGATGGACAAAGTGAAAGAATAATACAAACACTAGAAGATATGTTACGAGCTTGTGTAATAGATTTTGGTGGTAACTGGGATTCACATTTACCGTTAATTGAATTTTCATACAATAACAGTTATCACTCTAGTATTAGAGTAGCTCCGTTTGAAGCCCTATACGGAAGGAAGTGTAGATCACCTCTATGTTGGAATGAGATAGGAGATAGACAACTCGCAGGTCCAGAACTTATACAGGAAACAACTGATAAGATTTGTAAAATTAAGACTAGATTGAAAGTAGCACGTGATAGACAAAAGAGTTATGCTGATAAGAGAAGAAAACCTTTAGAATTTCAGATAGGAGATAGGATGTATCTAAAGGTATCACCATCTAAGGGAATTATCTGATTCGGGAAAAGAAATAAGTTAAATCCTAGATATGTTGGCCCTTTTGAGATTATAGAAAGAATTGGGTTCTGCAGCTTACAAGTTAGATTTACCACAGGAACTAAGAGAGATACATAACATATTTCATGTGTCTAGTTTAAAGAAGTGTCTAATAGATGAAACATTAAGAGTTCCAATACAAGAAATCAAAATAGATAAAAAAAATTCACTTTATAGAAGAACCAATAGCTATTATTGATAGAGAAGTAAAACGTTTGAAAAGAAGTTAGATCCTGATAGTGAAAGTAAAATGGAATTCAAAAAGAGGATTCGAATTCACATAGGAATGTGAAGATGAAATCAAGAAAAGATATCCTTATCTATTTCAAGGGTTAAGATCAGGACTGTCACAAGGCAAGAACCCTCTCCTAAATGGAAAGTAACCATCAAGAAATTTCGGGATGAAATTCTTTTTACGGGGGGAGAATGTGACAACCCTAAATCTCCAGGTTAGAAAATATATAAAGCTATCATTTATTACAATTACTATGCATTACGCGTATAATATATATATATATATATATATATATATACACGCATTAATTGGATATGTAATTTGTATGTATGTATGCTGAGCATACATGATTTACGTATGCATGCATGTATATATATTCAAGTAGATTATTACCATATATATCATGAATCTTTTCATATGAACAATTTCATGTTATAGCTTTGATAAGGTAAGTTTTATGATAAAAAATTATATATGTATATAAGTTTAGTATGTTAATATATATGTGTATAGTGTGCATGCATGCATTTTACGTATGCATGTATGTATATACATCTATAAATCATGACACACACATATATAAGAACTAAGTTTAATCAAACAATACTTCATCAACCTTAAATCAAAACAAAAACAAATCTCACCTTATCTAAGAAACTAACTAAGCAAGCCTAAATTACCACCTCACCACCCTAACACTAGACATCATCATGATCCCTCCCATTTACAAACCCCTTGGCCGATGGCTTCACCACAACCATTATTACCTTACGACACCACTCCCTCCTTCTCTCGGCTGCAAATCACGACCACAAGCCACCACAGTCACCACCATCATCATCATTCAGGCTCTCTCTCTCTCTCAGAATCATTGTCCACAACCGCAAGCCATCACCACCTTTCTCTCAATTCCCTCTTGTCTCTCGGTTACTACCACCACCAACACCACTATTGCTATCACTCACCACCCCAACATTATTCTACTGTCGGTCACCATACGCCTACCATCATCACCATCCGAAATCATCACCATCCTTACAACTCTATATCGGTTTCTATGTCACCATCACACACCATCATCATCCAAACGAGTGTTCACCTTCAAGGATCAAGAACCTTCATTTTAAAGCTTAGAACATCAAGAATTCAGGAAGCTAATCACCATCCTTCACCACCTTCTCAATCAAACAAAGTTAGAAAGCCTTAATTATGTAATTAAAAGAGGTATGTGTTTAAACAAACACATAAATGATCATCATTAAATAATACCCACAACCATGTGTTAAGTATTTCAAAAACTTAGAAGTAAGTAAAAAGAATTAAGAAAAATAATGGTGTTAAATCAAAAAGGATTGAACAAGAAAGATTACTAACAAAATCAATTAAAGTCTTAGTATTTTGCTAAAATCATATTAAATATTTAAAAGACTGTGATTGTGGGAATAAGTTTAGAAGTATGTTTAGAAATACTAGAGTTATCTATCTGTAAATTTTGGTATACATTAAAATTGAGTAAATTAATTTATATGATTTAAATAAGGGAAAAATAAGAAAAATATTATATGGGAGAACTGAACCTGGTAAAAATTCAAAAATATTATATAATGATTATTATATCTTATAGAAACTCCAGAATAAATTTCATGACTAAATTTCTTTATATGACTGAGATTTATATTTTATTGTGATCTGTAATGGTAAAATTGAACGAAATATCAAAACTATGAAATAAATTATGAAAAATTCAAATAAATTATGATGTTTTGTATTTGACAATATGTGTAAATTTAGTAATATTTGGAGATATGTAACTATTTTTCTTGAATTTTGGAAATTTTGAAAAAAAATTACAGTAAACTATTTATTATAAATTACAAACCAGGAAATTTATAGGATACAACAGACTGCAAAATAAATATTCTGGAAAAATTTGAGAATTTTATGATAACAATAGCTTTTTTTGCTTATTTATGATAAGTTATATTAATTCTAGAAAAATATCTGAATTTAGTTAATAGTTGGGATTTTTATATGATCATTGATATTTTTTCAGATGATGTGGATATTAAACTTTTGAAAATTTTAAGTAACCATAGTTAATGTTTTAGAAATTTAACTGAGGTGCTGAAATTTTTAAAGAAATATGTTCCTAACTTATAATTAATTTTATAGGTTATCACTGGAATTGAGGTGAGATTCATAGCCTCGTTTTATATTATAAGTTTTGGGGGAAAAGCATATTGTTTTGTGTTTGATGCAAATAAATAAGACTTTTTAAGATAAACTGTCATATTGCCGTAAGTTACAACCATTAATTCGAATAAGGAACCGTCTGATAATATTGGTAGCGCTACTTAGGAAAATATTTCCTGCACCAACAGGATGAGTGTTGTGATGTTATATTATCTGATTTTTGTGATTTGTATTTGTGACAGTTACGAATCACCTGGAATATAAGTAGGTTTGGTTATAATCTTATTTATGTTGCATCAATATGTTTTGTTTGGTTATTAAACCTATGTTTCTCACCAACATTATGTTGATAGTTTTAGTATGCTTTTTCAGGAAACGATTAGGGCGAAGTGATTGGGAAGACGTGTGTAAAAATAACTGTTAACATATTCGAGCATAGTATAATGGTGGATGCACACATCCACTACTACTCAAGAAATATGAAGCAGTTAAAGATGTTGTAATTAGGTTACATGTAATATTCTTTAATTAGACAAATTTTGTAAACACTGTGTAACCTATGGATTAACTATATTATATGTTATATCGTGATGTTATGTTATTAATGTTTGTTATGTTTATTTATAATCAATGTGTTTTGAGCCAAAGAGTCATATACAAGTATTTCATGCTTTCATCGGGATGAGACAGTTAAGGCCCAGACAACTAAATAAAGATCCTAATATACCCATCCCATAGACCATGGAAGAAGCCATAGAGAGAGATGAGGCATTCCTCATAGGAATAGAAGTGCATAAAATGTCGATCAGGCCAAAAAAGGTAGGAGCACAAGTTGGAAAAATCCTATCCACTTAGGCAAGTCTAGGGCACCATGCTTCTAACCCTTTGATGAGAGACAGTCTCATCATACCACATACGAAGGAAGAAATCCTTATGAAAGATCGACACATTCCAGGTCCAGATATTATGAGCAAGAACAAAAATCCAAGCCGGTGCAGTTCATAGCTCTTACAAAGTTGCCACAAGAAATATTGGCCATGGAAGAAGCCTGTTTTATCTTCCGCCCTCTCAATCCCCAAAACAAAGTAACGGATGATAAAAATACGCACAAGTACTATGATTTTCATTAGACGTAGGCCGGTGTATAAAAGATTTTTTTCAGCTTAAGAAATGGATTAAGGCCGCCGTCAAGTTTTGAGAGTTGGCACATCTGATAAAGGTTGTTAAAGCAAAAATACTATAACTCAGTAAAACAAGAAAAAGAGAAAGGCAAAGGCAAAGAAAGAGGAAAGAAGATCTTTATGGTTGTAAAAGGTATGGCTAAAAGACCAAGCACTAGGTCTATTTTAAAGCCCATCTCGGGATGGACCAAGAAGAAAATAAGCTTTCCACTCATATAATATAACGACGTTGAGGAAACACCTATGATTATTGAGGCAAGACATTGAAGGTTGCAAAGTTAAACAAATATACCTAGATTGGGAAGTTCTACAGATATCATGTATGAGTAATGTTTCTTACCTCTGGATGCAAGAGTGTGTAATAGGATGACAGTCTTGACCACAGCATTGGTTAGGTTCTTCGGTGAACGGGTGCTACCAATAAGGAAGGTGACCTTGCGAGTCAAACTCGGGCAAGGTCGTCTGGAGACAAGAGTGACATAAACTTTTCTGGTTGCCCATAGAGAGCTTTGTCAAGCTTGCATACATAATTAGAATGATCAGGATCTGTAAATCCAGGTGGTTGATAGATATACACTTCTTTATCTATCACCCCATATAGAAATGAACACTTGCCATCCGGTTGGTAGACTTTGAAATTCTTTGATGTAGCAAAAGTAAGGAATATTCTTACAGCTTCAAGTCTTGCTACAGGAGCAAAAACATATGTGTAGTCAATCCCTTCCTCTTGAGTGTACCCTTGGACTACTAGGCTTGCCTTGTTCTTAATGACAAGTCTCTATAATCTTTCTTGTTCCTGAATACCCACTTGGTTCCTATTGGCATCTTCCCAGGTGGAAAAGCACATAGGTTCCAAACACCCTGTCTTTTGAATTAAAGCAGTTCCTCTTGCATTGCTTCAATCCAACTTTCATTTCTTAAAACTTCGTCTAATTTCTTTGGCTCAATCTTGGATGAGCAGCAAGAGTGCAAACAAACATTTTGATCATGGGTTTGTCCTTTTGTTCTCACCCCATTCCCAACATCACCAATGTGTTTGTGGTAGATGGGACTTATGGATTCTTAGCTATGGAATCATAGCAAGTTGATTTGATAGATCCAAAAGTGAGATATTCAAATCTAGTGATTATCACCTACCATATCAGCACACCTATCAAGTGTGACTTGATCTAGAGAGTGGGTAACATCATTGATGTTGTCTTCAGGAGTGGTTGTCAGCATAATGAAATTCTTGATCACTTTCACCATCTCCATATTCTCCTGTATTAGAGATCCCTTCATTTGAGTGTTGTGTCTTATTGCTGGAATTGATTGACACCTCATATGTATCAACTGAAGAATTTGTTGTCATATTTGTGCTGATAGGATTTCCACATGCAGTGCTTGTTACCACTAATGCTGAAGAGATCCTATCATTTGGTTTTCTCAGCTCAAATCTTGGACCAGGATCTTCTGCAGACATATTACCTTGTTGTTCCTAAAACATCTTCATAAGATTTTTTAAAATAGTTGGTAACTAAATTAAGATCAAATAGCTAATCAGAACTAGAATCTTTCATAGTTTGAGTGTGTTCATTGAAGGTTACATTGGCTGACTCCTCAACTACTCTAGTTCTAAGATTGTATACTTTATAAGCTTTAGCTTGAGAAGAGTATCCAATGAAATGTCCATCATCTGCTTTCTCAACAAACTTGGCTATGTGATCTTTGGTATTCAAGATGGTGCATGGACATCCAAATGACCTGAGAAAACCAATGAAAGTTCTCCTTCTATGCTATAGTTTATAAGGAGTCTTACCATGTTATGTCTCCGGTCTCAAAATTAAGATGCACTCAGAAGATTGTACTCAAGCTCCTTGACAAAGTTTACCTTTTCAATGCTAAGCTTACCATTTTTGCCCTGTCCCTTCCAGTAATGTAACCTCCTGATTCACCTCTAAAAGTAACTAGCCCTCCATCAATTTTCTCAAAGTTTTAAAGCAAAGAGGTATTACCAATCATGTGCCAGGAACAACCACCGTTAATGATCCATACATTTATTTTAGTCTTCAATTTTTCCTGCACATAAAAAAAGATGATAAGTTACATTTGGAAACCCAAGCCCTATTGGTCTTGGGCTTATCAAGATGAACTGAAGATATTTCAATAGTTATTGATCCTATATGTAAGCTTTGAGGATCCTTGGCCATTGTTGATGGAGAAACTTCAATCACATGGCCTTCCTTCATTTTCCACATCATCTTTGGAAGATTAGACTTGGCTTTCAAAAATTCCGAACTTTTTATAACTTTGGAAGTTTTGGAGACTGAACCTTCAAAAGCTTTTGCATCCATTTAAGCAGACTTCCGTGCTTCAAAAGCATTCCTTTCTTCCGAGACCAATTTTGCTTCCAAAAATAGTTTTCCACCTATCTTCATTTGGTTCACCTTGATGCTTCTAAAGGAAAATGATTTTCCTTCCAAAGTTGTTTTCTTCTTCTTCTCAGAAGTTATTTTCTTGTGCATGTGGATGGTACTCTTAGAATTGTAAATACAATCCTTAGCATAGTGATTTATACCACCATATATGATGCATTCCATAGGCTTCATTCTGAGAGTATTGTCTTCAGGAGAAGGTTTGTTTTGATCCTTTTCCAGCTCCTTCCTCATCTTCTTGGATGATGCAGCAAGCTTCTGAGGGTGAAGCTTGCTTTTGGAGTTGGATGGTCCATCCTTTTTGCAGTCGTGATCAAGTTCTTTCTTGTAGACTTGGCCATCTCTTGTTTCTTCTTCTCTCCCGGTACATAGTGACCCTTCTTAGAATGAACCTCTTCATGCACTTCTGGTTCATCCTTCACTATATCCTCTTAATCTTCATCTTTATCTTCCTCTTAGATAGAATTAATAGGAGGTAGCTTATCTTCACAAGTCCCAGACCTTGGTTCTCTAACTGATAGTAATGTATGTGAAGGAGCTATTTCATTTGATACAAGTCCCTTCATGTTCTAATAACAAACTATTACATGCAAGGATGAAGATATAATGTTCTTGAATGTTTTCTCTTCAAGAACATATTTTTCTACCTTGGCTTTACTGATCATAAGCTCAACCTGTCATTCACTTAACTTGATAACAAGATCTTTAATTTGAGTCTCGTAGTTGTATGCTCATCTTTTAGAGTAGAAATGGTTTTCTCTAAATCTTCTATTTTAAGTTTACAATAATTTTCTTCCCTTTTAAAATTAGCTTTTATAAAGTTTAAGGACTCATATCATATCTTACTTCCAAGTTGTAGGACTTGTACATGTTAACTTTAGCAATGCATTCAGGAGAGCAAAGATGTTCCAATACCTTAGATTCATCATGGTCTCCCATTAGGGCTTGGTTTAAGGAGATGTTTTCCACCTGAAAGCTTCAGTCAAAGCCTCTTTTTTCAACAGCAACTATAACGTGCTATTTTGGTTGGTTGGGCTTCTCAGTTCTTGGAGCTGCATTAGTATAGTATGGCTTGGACTGTGTTTGGTCACCATTTGTTCTTGGTGCCTTATAATCCCTAGAAAAGTGGCCCATTTGGTTACACTTGTAACACTTTACTTTGCTTTTGTTCAGTCCAAACTTTTGACTGATCATACTACTTAGAAACTTCCTCCTTATCCTCTAGTAGAACTTCTTAGCTCTGTGAGTGAGAAGATCCATCTACTAGACTATCTCCATGTACTCCAGATCATCTGAATGGATGCAGTCCATGTCTTTAAGGGTGAAGAGAAAGTTTCTAGAACTTTCATCTGAAGACATAAAGGCTTGAGAAGAGCTGAGCTCTTGGAATAGGCTTCCATGCATATAGCTCTCCCTTGGTGTCTTCAAGAAGGTGATGAAAGGACCCTTTAGTGAATTTAAAGGTAGCAGATGTGATGATGTTGTGGTTTTCTGCTATCCCTTTCAACCACATGAAGGGCTAAACTCTTTAAGTGTTGGATGAGGTGGGAGAAGGATTTTGCATGTTCATCTCCATTTGGTAACCAATCAGAATTCCATGTAGCTCAGTGAGGGTAAGGGTAGTGAGGTTCTCAGTTTGCTTAATGGCCACATAATAGTGTGTCCATTCTCCGGGAAGAGACAACATGAACTTCCTCACTATATCCCTAATCTGAAGTTTAACACCAACATCCATCAGAGTATCTACAATTTAAACATACCTGAAGTATTGTTGAGTCATAGTTTAACCTGTCTTGAAGGTGAAGTTTTTAAACTACTGCTTCATGATTTCTTTCTTGTTCTCATTGGCTTCATAGATCCTTCATACATCAACTTCAATGCATCCTACAGTTCTTTTGTGGTCTTGCACTTCTTGAATCCTCTTTATATGGAGTTGGGAAGAGCAGTTTGAAAAGCAATCATGGCTTTCTGATCAATGTCTATTTTCTTCCAGTTTTCTACAGAATAATCAGCCACTTCCTTGGGTCTCATCCCACCTCCAGCAGTTGCTGAAGTAGCACTTAGGATGTGAGGTCCAGAGACTACAGATCTCCAGATCTGACTGTCTTGAGACTTGATGAAGTCTTCCATCCTCATGCACCAAGTGTTAAAGTCATCAGGAGTGATCAATGGAGACTAAGTCATTGTGTCGGTTTCCATATCAGCTTTAGTGAGAGCTACTATTTGAGAAAGTAAGCGTATGTGAAAGTGAAAAGTTATTCAAGAGGGTGATATCTTGTAATCTAGAGCCTAAGAAGCTTTGATACCCATCGTAGGACCGGTTGTGGTTGTTCAACAATAGTTTCATAGTTGGAGATAACACACTTACTAGATCAAATAGGGAACCAGGCAAAGAAATAATGAACACAAAGCAAGAACACTCAAGAACACACGGATTGGTTTTCAAAGATGATGTATATTTCTATTAAGTGTTTTACCAATATTACAAGGCTTAGTCCTAAGACTGATACAATGAGATACTTTATACTACATCTGTAAGACTTAACTTAGAGGCTGACGCAACCAAAGAGCTCTCAGCATGCACAATGAAGTACAAGGAAAGTTACTTTGAAAAATTTAACATAAACACTAAGAAATTATCTAAGTGTCAAATCTTCTAAAGCCAAAAGACCATTTCTTCAAAAGCCAAAGATGAAGTGTTCCAAAGCTTCAAGACAACGTCTTCCAAAGCCAAGAGATTTATTTTTTTGGAAGACAGAGAAGGCATGTCTTTTCTTACATAGTTTTGACAAAAGTTGAATCACCTTTCTGTTGTCATCTCTAAAGACTCACCAACTTATACAATTTAGTGATATCTCTATACTTTTGTCAACTATAGATTAAGGTCTCAGAGTCTGTAACTTTCTAGTTTTGTACTTTTATCCTTTTTGTAATATATTAGGATGTGAGATATGGCATGTCATAGTCACTAGTTAAAAGGCAATATGCCTTTTGATTTTACATTGATCTTGTTGTTTAGATTAGTGTTCCAGCTGACCTTTAAAGTATGACCAGCTGTAAGATGCAGTATAAAGTATCTCACGTAACTAGTCCATAGGACTAAGCTTTGTAACATTGGTAAAACACTTGAGAGCAATATATACCTTTCTCGAATACCAATTACTATTGTTCTACTTGTGTTATATATCTTTATGAATTGCTTCATAAGTTGGTTCCCCGTTTGATATGTTAAGTGTTCTTGCTCTCCAACCTTATAAAATTGTTGCATTGCTCCCCTCTACTGGTCATGTAATTGGTATTAGAGCATTTTATTCTCTTGATTGTAAGATCTCACCATCTTAAATCCCTTCAATTTCATAAAACACTTACCAGCTCAAATGGCAATTCTTACTAAGGCTGACATGGAAACCGGTACCATGACCAAATCTCCACCGATCACTCCTGATAACTTTGATACTTGGTACCAAAGAATGGAAGGCTTCATCAAGTCTCAAGACAGCAGGATGTGGGGATCTGTTGTCTCAGGACCTCATGTTCTAAGCACCACTTCAGCTACTGCTGGTAGTAGGATGATCCCAAAGGAAGTGGCTGACTACTCAGAGGAAGATTGGAAGAAAACTAATGTGGATCAGAAGGCCATGACCACTTTCCAAACTGCTCTTCTTAACTCTATATACAAAGCCTTTAAGAAGTGCAAAACTGCTAAGTGGCTCTGGGATGCACTGAAGCTTATGTGTGCGGGGTCTGATAAAGCTAAAAAACAAGAAGGACCTCTTGAAGTAGCAGTTTGAGAATTTCACCTTCAAATTAGGTGAAACTATGACTCACCAATATTTTAAGTATGTTGAGATTGTAGATACTCTTGTGGATGTTGGAGTTAATCTTGAGAATAGGGACATTATGAGAAAGTTCATGTTCTCTCTTCCCAGACAATAGACTCACTTTTGTGTGGCCATAAAGAAACTAGAAACTTCTCCACCCTTACCGTCACAGAGCTATATGGTATCCTTAGTGGCTACTAGATGGAGATGAACATCTAGAATCCATCCAACGGCTCTTCCAATAATCAATAGAGTTCAACCCTCCATGAGGTTAAAAGGGATTGTAGAGAACCACAACATTATCTTATCTACTATCCTAACAAATCACAAAAAGGCCCTTTCATCACCTTCCCAGAGACACCAAGGGAGAGCTACATCCAAGGAAGTCCATTCTAAGAGAGAAGCTCATCACAAGCCTTTGTGTCTTCTGATGAAAGCTGTGGAAACTTTCTCTTCACTCTTGAAGACCTGGATTGTATCCATCCAGATGATCTAGAGTATATGGAGACAGTCCACCAGATAGTTTTACTCACTCACTGAGCCAAAAAGTTCTACAAGAGGACTAGGAGAAAGTTTCCTAACAATGTATCTAGTGGAAAGTTTGGGCTGGATAAAAGCAAAGTCAAGTGTTACAACTGTAACCATATGGGTAATTTTGCTAGGGAGGGTAAGACACTAAAAGGAAATGTTGGCCATACACAAATCAGGCCAAACTATACTGTGGGAGTTCCAAAGACTTAGAAGCCCAAGCAGCAAGCTATAGTTGTTATGGAAGAAGTAGGCTTTGGTTGGAGTTTTCATGTTGAAGATGTCTCTCCTAACCATACCTTGATGGCTGACCGTGATGAAACCAAGGTATTAGAACATCTTTGTACACCTGAGTACATTGCTAAAGGAAATATGTATAGGTCTTATAACTTGGAAGTGAGATCTAACCTTGAGTCTTTGAATATTTTTAAAAGCTGATTTTAAAAGAGCTAAAAATGACTATAAATTGAAAATACAAGATTTAGAGAAAACAATTTCAACTTTTAAGCTTGAGCACACAAATTACAGGACTCAAATCAAAGATCTCATTATCAAGTTAATTGAATGCCAAGCTGAGCTTGTGATTTGCAAAGCCAGGCCAGAAAAGTGTGTTCTTGAAAAAGAAACCTTCAAAAACATCATATCCTCATCCTTGGATGCAAAAATTGTTATTAAAACAGGCAGGGACTGGGATCTAGTGAGATAGCTCATCCACACATATTAATATCTGTAAGATCTCTAAGGTGTGAAGCTAGTGAAGATGAGCTGCCACTTATAGATCCTATCCAAGAAGAGAATAAATATGAAGAGAAGATGGTGAAGGATGAACAAGAAGTGAGTGAGGAGGTTCATCATAAGAAGGGTCATTATGCTACTGGAGAGAAGAAAGAACCAAGGATGGCCAAGTCAACTAGAAAGAATTTGATTAGGGTAGCCAAAAGAAAGTCAAAGAAAGCACAAAAGATCAAAGTCACTTTCAACTCCAAGCAAAAACAAGTCTTGATTTTTTGCTGGATTTGAAGTGATGAATACTGAAACTTAACTATGGACTTTAGTACAAGGATTCCTAGTTTAAGTTCAAACCATCCTGGTCAAGAGAAGAAGGTTGATCAAATGTGCACCACTGCTGCACAGCCTGAACTATTCAGTTCCAAGAGCAAGCTTCACCCTAAGAAGTCTGTTGCATCATCTTTAAAGATGAAGAAGGAAGTGGAAAGAGATCAAGCTCAACCTTCTCCCTAGAAGAAGACACTTAGAAGTATGCCAGTTGAATGCATCATATGTGGTGGTGCTACTCCTTTTGCTAAGGATTGTATCTACAAACCCAAAAGTACCATTCACATTAACAAGAAGAAGACTTCTGATAGGAAGAAGAAAAAGACAGCTTCGGAAGGAAAATCACTTTCCTTCAAAAGCTCCAAAATGAAGAAAATGAAGATAGATGGAAAATTGCCTTCAAAATTTGGTCTCGGAAGAAAGGAGTGCTTTCGAAGCACTGAAGTCTGCTGTAGTGGATGCAAAAGCTTCTGAAGGTTCAGTCTCCAAAACTTCCGCAGTTGTCAAAACTTCCGAAGTCTTGAAGGTCAAGTCTAGTCCTACAAAGATTGTGTGGAATATGAAGGAAAGCCATGTGACTAAAGTTTCTTCATCAACAACAGCAAATAGTCCTCAAAACTTGCATATAGGATCACTAACTATTAATCTATCTTCAATTCAACTTGATGAGCCCAAGACCAGCAAGGCTTGGGTTCCAAATGTAACTAAGTATCTCTTTTGTGAAGGAACAACTAAAGACCAAGAGGAATGTATGTATCATTAATAGTGGTTGTTCCAGCACATGACAAGCAATGGCTCTTTGCTTTAAGATTTTGAGAAAATTGATGGAGGGCAAGTTGCTTTTGAAGGAGAATCAGGTGGTTACATCACTAGAAGCAGCAAGGTCATAAATGGTAAGCTCAACATCGAGAAGGTAAACTTTGTCCAAGAGCTTGAGTACAGTCTTTTTAGTGTATTTTATTTTGTGATCAGATACATAACAAGTTCTTCAGTGAACACGAGTGCATTGTTCTCAAGCTCGGGATGGTCATTCCTAAAGAGCGTATCCTACTCAGAGCCCCTAGGAAAGGGAACATGTACAAGATGCATTTATAGGAAACCCCCCCCCATCTGGAGAAGTTTCTTACTTTCTATATAAAGCCAATAGTGATGAGTCTTTCATTTGGCATAAAAGAATATACCATGTAAACATTAAGAACATGAATAAATTAATTAGAGATGAATTGGGAACTAGAATGCCAAAGAAAGAGTTTCCAAGTGATGACCATTGTGTTGCATGTCTAAAAGGAAAACTACATAAAGTGTCTCACAAGCCAAAGGAAAATAACTCTATCACTACTCCCTTACATTTATTACATATGGATCTCTTTAGCCCCACTAGTGTAATAAGTCTAGGAAGGACTTCATACTGCCTTATGATCACAGATGACTTCACAAGATATACTTGGGTCTTGTTTCTTAGAAGTAAGGATAAGACCCTTAAAATCTTGAAGTCCTAAACTGAAAATTGAGAATTAGTTTGATCATAAGGTTAAGATCATAAGATGTGATCAAGAGACTAAATTCAAGAACCAAATCCTTGACTCATTTTAGGATGAAAAAGATATTACTAGAGAATATAGTGTGTCTAGAACTTCTTAATAAAATGGTGTTGCTGAGAGGAGAAATATGACACTTATTGAGGCTGTAAGAACCATATTGTCTGACTCTAAACTACCCATCACTTTCTAGGAATAGGCAGTCAACACTACCTACTATGTGCAGAATAGAGTTTTAGTAGTTAAGACTCATGGTAAGACTTCTTATGAACTATGGCACAAAAGGAGACCTTTAATTGGTTTTCTCCGGTCATTTGGATGTCCATGCATCATCTTGAATACCAAAGATCGTATAGCCAAATTTGTTGAGAAATCAGATGATAGACACTTAATTAGATACTTATCCCAAGCTAAGTTTTATAAAGTATACAATCTCAGAACTAGAGTAGTTGAGGAGTCAGCTAATATGACCTTCAATGAACACACTCCTTGTGTGAAAGTTTATGGTCCTGACTAGCAATTTGATCTTGATTTGGTTAACAACTGTTTTAACAAATCTTGTAAGAATGTTTCAGGATCTACAGGTAACATATCAACAGGAGATCTTGACCCACGATCTGAGCTGAGAAGACCAAGTGATAGAATTCCTTCAGCTCCAGTGGTAACAAACCCTGCAGATAGAAATCTTGTCAGCACAACCACGACAAACTATCCAGCTAAAACATCTGAGGTGCCTATAAATTCCAGCAAAGATGCACATAACTCAAATGAAGGGATTTCCAATGTAGAAGCATATGGAGATGGTGATAATGATTAAGAATACCTTGATGCTGACAACCTCTACACTAAATACAACATCAATGATGTCACACACTCATTGGATCATGTCTCATTTGAATAGGGTGCTGATGTGGTAGATGATAGTCAATCACTAGATCTGAATTTCTCTAATTTAGATCTATCTAAGCAACTTGTTGGGATTCCTCAATTAAGAATCCACAAGTCCCATCCTACCACAAACATCATTGGAGATGTTGAGATTATGGTGAGAACAAGAAGACAAACCCATAATGTTTATCTGCACTCTTACTTCTTGTCCCAGATTAAGGCAAAGAAAGTTGACGAGGCTTTGAAAGATGAAAGTTGGGTTGAAGCAATACAGGAGGACCTGCTTCAATTCAAAAGACAAAAGTTTTCAAACCTATGTCCTCTTTATTACGGGAAGGCTATAATAGGTACCAAGTGGGTTTTAAGAAATAAAAAGGATGATAGAGGACTTATCATCAATAACAAGGCCAAACTAATAGTTTAATGGTACACTCAATAAGATGGGATTGACTACACATATGTCTTTGCTCCTATGGCAAGACTTGAAGCTGTTAGGATATTCCTTTCTTTTACAGCATCCATGGATTTCAAGGTCTATAAAATTAATGTCAAGAGTGCATTTTTATATGTGGTGATAGATGAGGAAGTGTATGTCAAACAGCCACCTGGCTTTGCAGACCCAGATCAACCTGATTATGTCAGTAAGCTTTACAAAGCTTTTTGTAGGCTGCACCAAGCTCTAGGAATTTGTATTAGACATTGTCACAGTACCTAGTCCAACATGGCTATAAGAGAGGTACTGTTGACAACACACTCTTTATCAAAGAAACAGGGAATGACTTGATGCTGGTTTAAGTTTATGTAGATAGCATCATCTTTAGGTTAACTAATATAAAGCTCTATAACGACTTTGAGAATTTGATGAAGAAAAGATTTGAAATGAGTGCCATGGGGGAACTCAATTTCTTTCTAGGAATTCAAGTGAAACAGGTTGACAATGACATTTTCATAAACCAGTCAAAATATGTGCAAGACATACTAACCAGATATCATCTGACTGAGTACAAGGTTACTAAGACATCCATAGCCTGAAACTACTCTCTAGGACTAGATCTTGTAGGGGAGTGTGTTGATGAACATCTCTATAAGGCAATGATTGGGTCTCTTATGTACCTCACAGCCAGTAGGCCAGATATCATGTTTACCACATGCATGTGTGCAAGATATCAAGCTAACTCCAAGATGTCACACCTGGTTGCTGTCAAACGGATTCTTAGATACCTTAAAGGAGCTTTAAAGCTGGGACTTTGGTATCCAAAGAACTCTGAGTTCAACCTGTATGCTTATACAGATAGTGACTATGGTGGCTAGAACACGACTTCAAAGTCTACATCAGGGGGTTGTTAATTCCTTGGTGAAAGGATAGTCTCATGGTAATGTAAGAAACAATCCTATGCAGCCAAATACATTTGCAAGCTGCTATGCTCAAGTGTTTTGGATTCAGAATCAGATGTTAAACTATGGATTCAATTTTAGAGATACTCCTATCTACATAGACAAAAATAGTGCTATCTTTATCACATAGAATCTTGTGCAACACTCAAAAACAAAGCACATCAACATCAAGTATCATTTGATAAGAGATAATTTTGAAAAAGGATTGATAAAACTAGTCAAAGTTAACACAAATGAATAATATGCTGATCTGTTCATAAAATCTTTTGATGACTAGAGATTTAAGTATCATGTATCAGCTATTGGGATGATTAACTTTGAGTAGATTTTCTTAAATAAATTTCAATATTATTATTCAAATATGTGTGTCTTAAATTGTCTATATCATCACTCATATATGCCATGTTTAACTTGGATTTTTTTTCTAAATGATATTTCTTAGGATTTTAAGAATTAAAAGATATAATTTCTTTCAGAAGACATTAAGTTGACTTCAGAAGAAATTTATGTCTTTAAAACTAATAACTACTTACAAGAGATTTACCTTAGGAAGAAATTCGAATATATATTCTGAAACTTAAATATGCTTCTAAGTAATTATATGTTTTGAATGACAATTTTCTTCCGAAAGCAATCAAGTCTCGGAAGCTTTATTCATCCTTTGAATAAAACTTCTGACATTTAATATCTTCCGAAACCATATATGTCTCGGAAGCAAAATTACTCAAAATATTTTTCTTCCAAAGCAATTCTTGTCAAACTATGTTAGATCTAGAATCAACAGGTCTAGATTCAACGTATAGGCATAGAACTTTAATATTCTTTTTTTAATAAACTCTTGTACATATTTATCCCTATGTATGCAATATATGTATAGGTTAACCCAATAACTATGTGTTGATTTATATGTGTGATTGCAGGAAGAACATCATACTCAGTCAATTTTGAAAATTGACTAAGTGTAAGAACTATCTACGGATGAACAGAATGTTCTTCTATAGATATTCTGACAAACAACATGGAATTATGAATCCGAGGATCTTTTGCGGAAGAACAACTTGCTGCGGATGATGATCTTAACTCCCAAGAGAAAGTCCTACGAAAGACTCAAGTCCTACGAAAGACCTAAGTCCTACAAAAGACTCAAGTCCTATAGAAGACTAAAGTCCTACGGAAGACTCAAGTCCTACGGAAGACCAAAGTCCTATAGAAGACCAAAGTCCTATGGAAGACCAAAGTCGTATGGAAGGCTCAAGTCCTACTGAAGAACAAAACACTTGCATGTACACCAAGTACATCAACTCAACAAGTCAATCTCACTAAAGTGACGTCATAAAGTCAACATCTGTGGACGACTTCACGTTAGTCAGAACTTGTCACATCAAGAATATTCTCTAAGTAACTTTCTTACCATAATAAGAAAATTACTGTTACCCTAAAAGTAAATCCCTAAGCCTATAAATATAAGGAATAGGAGCACACTTTTAGGGCAACCAACAATACATAGAACAAATCGATTACTATCGATCATCACATAACAACAAACCCTAACAACTATAACAACAATACACACCAATACATCATTAGAACAATAGCAATCAATCAATCATTATTTGTTCAATTATCATCATTATTCAGTGTTAATGGAAAACTTTTGAATCAAATTTGTTTGTTTATTTATTACATTCATCTGCTTTACATTTCTCTGATTATTGTTCTTCAATTGATTCATATTACAATGGTTATTACATTATCAATCAATTAAACAACGAGTAGTGATAATTCCACGATCACTATTCGTGCGATCTAACCTGATAATTCCTGTTTCGATCATTTGATTCACAAACTAAGGAATATATTTCGAAGTCAAATCGGCTTCGGAAGTTTTTCTCAAAGCTTCCGAAGACAAATTACCTTCGGAAGATTTTATACTTCTAAGATAACTACCTTTTTGGGTACTTTTTCAGAGGTGGGACCGATATCCGGATTTCAATATTTATCCTCTTGCAATAACTTTGTCTTAAATCCAACCATATATATACGATTCCCCCTCTTTCTTATTCATCTTCATCAGCAAACTTCTAACCCTAAATTCACCCATAAATTCTCTTTATTCTTAGGTTCTTTTATCCTAAAGCTTTCTCAAATGGCCAACCCTGAACCTAGAAACCAACCATATTTCTCCATGCACCTTTACAGCCAACACAATCAAGTTACTCTCTTATCGTTTCAGAAAGATCATGGTTTCTCAGACGTTTGCCGCTTTCTTGCTCAATCATCCTACCTCACTGCACTCGCAATAGACCCTACACTGTATGAAGAACAACTCATTAAGTTCTTGAGGACCTTCCAAGAGGTGATCTTGGATGGTGAGAAGGCACTGTCTTCCATAGTGCAGTGGAAGACAATTTTCATCGCCCCAGTTATAATCAACACTGTTCTCAGGCAAGTTAATGAAGAAAGCGACTTGTCCTTTCCTATATCTGCTGTAAATAAATTATTTAGGCAGATGGGCTATGAAGAAGACTTCATAGTTAGAACCTTCAAGAAGGGTAAGGTCTCTTATAAATGGAAGTACCACCTCCATGTTATTATTCATTCTTTTCAAACAAACATGCAGGATGGGACCAGATTCTTGAGGACTTATCCTACATCATCTGTAGAATGGTTTATGGGGTCAAGTTCAAGTACTCATAGTTTGTTTATGGAAACTTGATTGCCAACTTACTCCTTAGAGTAGTACATGTACCCTAGGTATATGCAATACATTCTTAACTGTGAACTGGGCTCACAATTAACGGGAACAGGTGCTACTCTTAAACTAGTACAGATGAAGCCCGACATCTTTAAAACTATGAGAAAGACAAGTGTTAGCTTCTTAAGGATAGCAACAGCCCTAGTCCTAAAAATGTTAGAGCTCATTGCTCAAGGTGACAACTTGACTGTCCCAGTCAATGTTGAACCCACACCTTCTACATGTGCATCGCCTAAACAACCACAAATAACCCTCACCTACTCAAAAAATCCAAACGAACCCCTGCCCAATCTATTCAGATTGAGCAGGCCACCATACACTTACTGTAAGGTTTACACTTAAAGGTTGATGCAACCAAATCAACCAAAGCTCTCAGCATGCATGCATGAATTGCAGAGTGAAGTTACTTCAGAAGTTTTACACAACTCAAGGGAAATAAGCTAGGGTAAAATCTTCCGAAGCCAATTGCCAAAAATCTTCCAAAACCAAAGATGAAGTCTTCCAAAAGCTTCAGAGACAAAGTCTTCCAAATCCATAGGCTGATTTTTTCTAAAGACAGAGAAGACATGCTTTCTCTTATCACCTTTTGACAAAAGCTGAACAACTTTCCGCTACCACTCTGAAGACTCACCAACTTAGATAAGTTGGTGAAAAGGTCCATGTTTTTGTCAACTATAGATTATGGCCATTGGTTTGTAACTTCTACTTTGTAACTTTTATCCTTTTTATAATATATTAGGATGTGAGCTATGACATCTCATAGTCACATTTGACTTTATATTGATCTTGTTGTTAGGATTAGTGTTTCCAGCTGGCTTTCAAAGTATAACTGGTTGTAGGATTTAGTATAAAGTATCTTAAGTTCTTGTATTTATTGATAGGCTTTGCAACACTTGTAATAGAACTTGAGAGCAATATATAGCATTCTTGAAAACCAAACTTATCTTATTCTTGTTCCTGTTCTGTCTCATACTTGTGTTCTTAGTAATATCAACTTAAACCCAATTCCTATTTGATCTCTTAAGTTTTTAAGTCTTTCCTCATTAGGAAACGAATTGTATTGATCACCCTTTAACTGGTCCTACAATTGGTATCAGATCTTTTTAGGCTCTTGATTGTAAGATCTCGCTATCTTAAATCCATTCAGTATCACATATCACTTAACAACTCAAATGGCAGCTCTTACCAAGGCTGATATTGAAACCGATACTATGAGAAAATCTCTACTGATCACTCCTGATGACATTGATACTTAGTGCCAAAGAAAGGAAGGCTTCATCAAGTCTCAAGATAGTAGGATGTAGGGATCTGTTGTCTCAGAACCTCATGTATCATGCACCTCTTTAGCTGCTGCTGGTGATAGCATGATACCAAAGGAAGTGGTTGACTACTCAGACAAAGATTGGAAGAAGATTGATGTAGATCAAAAATCCACCGCCCTCCAAACTGCTCTTCTAAACTCTATCTACAAAGGCTTCAAAAAGTGCAAAACTGCTAAGCAACTATGGGATGCACTGAAGCTCATATATGTGGGGTCTAATGAAGCAAAAGAGAATAAGAAAGCCCTCTTGAAGTAGTAATTTAAGAACTTCACCTCCAAGATAGGTGAAACCATGATTCAATAATACTTCAGATATGTTGAGATTGTGGTTACTCTAATGGATGTTGGAGTAACTCTTGGGAATAGGGACATTATGAGGAAGTATATGTCCTCTCTTCCTAGACAATGGACACACTATTATGTGGTCATTAAGAGGACTGAAAAACTTAAGACCCTTACTCTCACTGAGTTGTATGGTATCCTTAGTGGATACCAGATGGAGATGAACATGCAAAATCCATCTGGCAACTCCAACAATCAGCAGAGTTTAGCCCTTCATGTGGTTTAAAGGGATTGCATAGAACCATAATATCATCTCATCTGCTACCCTGAAAACTCACAAAAAGGGTCCTTTCATCACCTTCCCTGAGATATCAAGGGAGAGTTACATCCAAGGAAGCCCATTCCAAGAGACAAGCTCTTCTTAAGCCTTTGTGTCTACTTATGAAAGCAGTGGCAATTTCCATTTCACTCTTGAAGACCTGGACGGTATCTATCTAGATGATCTGGAGTACATGGAGACAGTCCAGCAAATGGCTCTTCTTACTCATAAAGCCAAGAAGTACTATAAGAGGATAGGAAGGAAGTTTCCCAGTAATACAACCAGTGAAAAGTTTAGGCTGGACAAAAGCAAGATGAAGTGTTACAACTGTAACCAAATGGGACACTTTTCTAGAGAATGTAAGGAACCAATAACAAATGATGGCCAAGCACAACCCAGACCAAACTACACTAATAGAGCTCCACACACTGAGAAGCCCAAGTAGCAAGTTACAGTTGTTGTTAAAGAATGAGGCTTTGATTAGAGTTTCCAAGTTGAGATGCATCTCCAAACCAAGCACTGATGGCTGATCATATCCTTTCATGCAAAAGTGTGTTATTAGAACAAGCAGTGACTGGGATCTACTGAGATACCTCATCCACACACTTTACTATCTGTAAGATCTCCAAGGTGTGGAACTTGTGAAGATGAGCTTCCCCTTATAGACCTATTTAGAAAGAGGATGAAAAGAAGACGGTGAAGGATTGATCAGAGATGAGTGAAGAAGATTATCCTAAGAAGGGTCACTATTCTCCTGAGGAGAGGAAAGAATCAGGGATGACCAAATCCAAGAGGAAGAACTTGATTAGAGCAGCCAAGAAAAGATCAAAGAAGGCTCAAGAGATCAAGGCCACTTTCAACTCCAAGCAGAAACAAGTCTTTATCTCTACAGGTTTTGATGTTGTGAAAGGTGAAGGCATAACTATGGACTCTAGTACCAGGAGTTCTAGTTCTTGTCCAACTCATCCCTGCGAAGAAAAGAAGGCTGGTTAGTTATGCACCACTGCTACACAGCTTGAACCATCTAGATCCAAGAGCAAGGCTCACCCTAAGAAGCTTGTTGCATCATATGAAATGATCAAAATTGAAGTGAAAAGTGATCAACCTCAGCCTTCCACTCAAAAGAAAACAGAAGGAAGCCAGTTGATTGCATCATTTGTTGTAGTACTTCTCATCTTGCCAAGGATTGCAACTACAATCCCAAAAGTACTATCCACATGACCAAGAGAAGACTTTGGAAGGAAAATCTCTTCTTAGGAAGCTCCAAAGTGGAAAATAAGACAAGTGAAAATTTTCCTTCTAAAGAAAATTTGGTCTCGAAAGAAAGGAATGCTTTCGAAGTACTGAAGTTTGCTACGATGAAAGCAAGATCTTCCGTAGGTCTAGTCTCCAAAACTTCCACAGTTGTCAAAACTTACAAAGTGTTAAAGGTCAAGTCTAATTTTCCAAATATGGTGTGGAAGATAAAGGAAGACCATATGACTGAAAGTTCTTTATCAACAGCATTAGATGATCCTCAAAGCCTAAATATAAGATCAATCACTGTTGTATTGTATTCAGTCCACTTTGACAAGCACAAGACCAATAAGGCTAGGGTTTCCAAATGTAACTAACCATCTCTTTTTATGCAGAAACAGTTAAAGACCAAATGAAATGTATGGATCATTGATAGTGGTTGTTCTAGGCACATGACATGCAATGGCTCCTTGCTTTAAAACTTTAAAAAATTTGATGGAGGGCCAGTTTCTTTTGGAGGAGATGCAAGTGGTTACATTACTAGAAGGGACAAGGTCATAAATGATAAGCTCAGCATTGAAAACGTAAACTTTGTCAAGGAGCTTGGCTACAATCTACTGAGTGTATCCTAATTTTGTGATCAGAGAAACAAGATGCTCTTCACTGAGCATGAGTGCACTGTTCTTAAGCTCGAGGGGGTCATTCCTCAAGAGCATATCCTGCTTAGAGCACCCAGTAAAAGAAACATGTACAAGATGGATTTGCTAGAAAATATCCTCGTCAGGAGAAGTTTCTTGCTTTCTATCTAAAGAAAATATTGATGAGTCTTTTCTTTGGCATAAAAAAATGTGCCATGTAAATTTAAAAACATGAATAAATTAATTAAGAATCATATGGTAACTAGAATACCAAAGAAAGAGTTTACACATGATGATCATGTGTTACATGCCTCAAAGGAAGCAACACAAGGTGTCTCACAAGCCAAAAGAAAAGAACTCCATCACTACACCCCTACACTTATTACATATGGATCTCTTTGGTCCCACTAGTGTAATGAGTCTAGGAAGGACCTCATATTGTTTGGTGTTCACAAATGATTTCACAAGATTCACTTGGGTCTTCTTCCTTAGAACTAAGGACGAGACTCCTGAGATCTTGAAGAACTTCAGTCTAAAAATTGAAAATCAATATGATCACAAGGTCAAAACCATAAGTTGTGATCAAGGAACTGAATTCAAGAACTAAATCCTTGACACATTTTATGATGAAAAGGGTATTACAAGACAATATAATGCTTGCAGGACTCCTTAGCAAAATGGTATTGATGAGAGGAGGAAATAGAACACTTATTGAAGCTGCAAAAACCATGTTATCTGACTCTAAATTGTCCATCACCTTCTGGCCAGAGGCAGTCAACACTACATGATATGTGAAGAACAAAATTTTAGTAGTTTAGACTCATGGTAAGACTCCTTATGAACTATGGCACAAAAGGAGATCTTTCATTGGTTTTCTCAGAGCATTTGGATGTCCTTACACCATCTTGAATACCAAAGATCAAGTAGCCAAGTTTGCTGAGAAATCAGATGATGAACACTTCATTGGATACACTTCTCAAGCTAAGGCTTATAGAGTATAAAATCTCAGAACTAGAGTAATTGAGGAGTCAGTCGATGTGACCTTCAATGGGCACACTCCTAGTGTGAAAGGTCTAGTCGTGATTGGCTGTTTGATCTTGATTTAGTTACTAACTATTTTAACAAATCTTGTGAGAATGTTTTAGGATCTACAGGTAACTTATTAATAAAAGATCCTGATCCGAGATTTGAGCTGAGAAGACCAAGCAAGAAAACCACTTTAGCTCCAATGGTAACTAACCCTGTATATGGAGTTCCTATCAGCACAACCATGACAAATTCAGTTGATACATCTGAGGTGCCTATAAATTCCAGCTCAGACACATAGAACTCAAATGAAGGAGCTTCAAATGTAGGAAGAAATGGTGGTGGTGATAGTGATCAAGAATCTCTTCATGCTGATAACCACCTCATTAAAGACAACATCAATGATGTCACATACTTATTAAATCAAGTATCTCTTGATAAATGTGTTGATGTGGTGGGTGACACTCTATTGCCAGATCAAAATTTCTTAAATTTGGATATGTCGAATCTACTTGTTAGATTCCTCAACTCAGGATCCATAAGTCACACCCTACCAAAACATCATTGAAGATGTTGACATAGGGGTGAGATAAGAGGATAAACCCATGAAAAAAATATCTGTCTATTCTCTTGTTTATTGTTCCAGATAAAGCCCAAGAAAGTTGATAAAGCTTTGAAGGATGGTAGTTGGACTGAAGCAATGTAGAAGGAGTTGCTTCAATTCCAAAGGTAAAAGGTTTGGAACTTACACCAAATGGGTGTCTAGGAACAAGAAGGATGATAGAGGACTTGTCATCAAGAACAAGGATAGACTAGTTGTTCAAGGATACACACAAGAAGAGGGGATTGATTACATTGATCTTTTTGCTCTAGTGGCAAGACTTGAAGTTGATAGGATATTTCTTGCTTTTGCTGCATCCAAGGATTTTCAAGGTCTACCAACTTGATGTCAAGCGTGCTTTACAATATGAGGTGATTGATGAGGAAGTTTATGTCAAACAACCACCTGGCTTTCCAAACCCAGATCATCCTGATTATGTTTGCAAGCTTGATAAGGCTCTTTATGGGCTGCACCAAGCTCCAAGGAATTGGTATGAGACTATCTCAGTATCTCTGTCAGCATGGATATAAAAGGGGTACTATAAATGGAACACTCTTCATCAAAGGAACAGGGAATGACTTGATACTGGTTCACGTTTATATAGAAGACATTATCTTTGGGTCACCTAATCTAGAGCTCTGCAAAGACTTTGAGAAGCTGATAAAGAATAGATTTGAAATGAGTGCCATGGGGAAACTCAATTTCTTTCTAGGAATTCAAGTGAAGCAGGTTGATAATAAAATCTTCATAAGTTAGTCAAAGTATGTACAAGACATACTTACAAGATTCAACAAAAGTGAATGTAATGTTACAAAGGCAGCCATAGCAAGAAACCACTCCCTTGGACCTGATCTTGAGTGGGAGTGTGGGGTTGAACATCTCTGCAGGGCTATGATAAGGTCTCTTATGTACCTCACAACTAGCAGACCTAATATCATGTTTACTACATGCATTTGTGCAAGATATAAAGCCAACCCTAAGATGTCACACCTAGTTGATGTCAAGAGGATTCTTAGATATCTCAATGGTGCTTCTAAACTAGGCCTTTGGTATCTAAAAGATTCTGACTTCAATCTTTATGCTTATATAGATAATGACTATGGTGGCTGAAATATGACTATAAAGTTTACATCTGAGGGATGTCAATTCCTTGGTGGGAGGATAGTCGCATGGCATGCAAGAAACAATCCTATGTGTATGCATCAACTACTGAAGGTGAATACATTATTGCTGCTAGCTGCTATGCCCACGTGCTTTAGATCAGAATCAGATGTTGGACCATGGATTCAATAGCAAAGAGACTTCAAACCACATATACAACAACAGTGCTATCTCTATCACAGAGAATCCTATGCAACACTAAAGGACAAAATACATCAACATCAAGTATCATTTGACTAAAGACAATTTTGAAAAGTGATTAATCAAACTAGTCAAAGTTAACACAAATGAACAATATGTTGAGCTGTTCATAAAAGCTTTTGATTAGCAAAGATTTAAATATCTTATATCAGCTATTGGAATGATTAAATTTGAGTAGATTTTCTTAAACTTAACTCAAGACTATTTCTAAAACATATATGCCCTAAGTTGTCTATATCATCACTTACATAAGCCCAGTTTACTTTGGAAGAAAACTTTTCAAATGATATTCCTGAGAATTTGAAAATCTTATAAATCTTTCCTCTCGGGAGACATTAAGTTGTCTTCAAAAGAAAATTATGTCTTCAAATCCAATAACTACTTATAAGAAATTTACCTTCAGATGAAATTCTGATATATCTTCCAAAGCTTAAATATGCTTCTAAGTACTTATATGTTTTTAAAAAACAATTTTCTTCCGAAAGCATTTACGCCTCGGAAGATTTGTTCCGTTGTGAGCAAAACCTCTTAGTTTTAATGTATTCCAAAATCAAATATGTCTCTGAGGCAAAAATACTCCAAGTATTTTTTTCTTCCGAAGGAAAATTTTTATAAATCTCAGGGATATCTTCCGAAGTCAAATTGGCTTCGGAAGTTTTTATAAAACTTCCGAAGACAAATTACCTTCGGAAGTTTTTCGACTTCCAAGATAACTAACTTTTTGGGCGCTTTTTCGAAGGTGGACCGACATCCGGATTTCAAAGTTTATCCTTTTGTATTAACTTTGTCTCAAGTCCATTTCATATATATTCATATATATAGACTATATATATACATATATATAGACACACACACACACATATATATATACATATATATACATATATATACATATATATATCCTTAACGGTTCCCCATCTTTCACTTTTCTCATCATCTGCAAATCTCTCTGAAGATCTAGTATAGGTTGGACTCACCTTAATTAGTTTATGTTTATATTACTTTGTAATAGGATTAATGTTAGTTTACTTTTGTATGTTGATTTGTTTAGTTTATGTAATTTTGTAGTCCAGCGAAACTATGAGCGAAACAGTAGTTTCACTCACAGTCAGCTGCTTAGTTTACCCGGTGAAACTGTTATTTCTATCGGGCAAAACTATAGTTTCGGTAGCACAGTTTCGCAGTCAGTGAAACTATCTGTGAAACTAAGACTGCTATAAATAGAATTGATCTTGCTTATTGTTGAGCATCCTTGCAAAAACCCTAATCGTGTATTTGTGTTGCAAGAGGCATTTGTAAGCTGTGATTCACTGATATGTATTGAGCTTATCTACTTTTAATTGTATTGTTGCTTTATAGCTTATATTTGAATACATTGAGCTTGCTCTTATTCATCTTAATCATTGTGTGTGTTGTTATTTCTGGTATTGAACTATTCAAACCTTCATTTGTAAATTGATCATATGGACCAACAATTTGGTATCAGAGCTGTTGGATCAAAAGAACCAATGAGCCAGATCAGAAAAACCTTTAAGTCCCATAGACATCATAACAACTGAAGAAGACTACATCAGCTGAATACAAAGGCTGAAGACTTGTACTGAACACATCAGCTGAAGATCAAGTACTGAAGACAAAGTCTGAAAGTATATACTGAAGACAAAGTCTGAAGTTATCTACTAAAGACAAAGTCTGAAAGTATCTACTGAACACAAAGTCTGAAAGTATCTACTGAAGACAAAGTCTGAAAGTATCTACTGAAGACAAAGTCTGAAGTTATCAACTGAAGACAAAGTCTGAAGATATCTACTGAAGACAAAGTCTAAAGATCAAGTCTTTAGAGGTTGTCACAACAGCTGAAGTAGTATTCTTCAGTAGTTGTGTTGGTTTTATTTCAGTAGTTTTCTTTTGTAGTTTCAGTAGTTTGTTTTCAGCAGTTCAGTTAATGTAAAACATCTGAAGAGCTTGTTTTTCAGACGTTGTAGCTTCAGTAGTTATAGTATTAGTTTACACTTGGCTTTTATTGTAAGAAGATGTCAGCTGTTGTAGACATCTTCAGTAGTTTTGTTTATTTTCAGTAGTTGTTGTATAACGGTTAGATGTCACTATCAAGTGACATCAGCTGACGTCATCTTTTCCTATAAAAGGAAAGATGATCTAATTGTAACGTGCCGAAGCTTGTGTTGAATGAAAACATTCTTTTTTGCAGAAATACTTTCTCTCTCTATAACCGTACTGTTTTATTGAAATATCATTTGTGTTCTTGCCTAAATTTCATCTAATTCTTATACTATTCCGCTGCAAATCATAAT
>BJCO01821597.1:0-12176 GCA_018326465.1 Flaveria floridana | reverse complement strand
AATCCATACGAGAAGTTAAAGATAATAATGAATAACGAATGATGAAGATAATAACGAATATTATCTCTGTGTACGTATGATGTATGAACGCATGCATGAAAGGTTACTTTTAAATAAGTAAAAGTATGTTTTAATACAAAACTAGAACTCACTCAGCAACGCTGACTTTTATGTATTTTCCAGTTGGCAGGTAGTGTTGCTGAGGATGGCACGAGGCGGCTACTCAGCTCTTTTGGGATGGCATTCTTTTGTTAATGTTTTTGTATTGTAATGCAAACAAATGATATTTTGTAGCAGGGGTTGTATTACTTTACAAAAGCATTTATAGTGAAATTTAAAGTTTCCGCTGCATAGTTTTTATTAAGTTATATTAAATGTATGTTTTATGGGTGATGACGACCAACTGTGAGGTGCCCGGGATCGGGGCCTTACAATTCACCATGAGGTTATCATCTCTTATCCATCTACATCACATGGAGTATTATCCAAGATTGAGTGTTTTCTCCAAGTTAAAATCATGAAGTTAAAAGTTTATTTCAACCATCCTTCACCCTCTTCTTTTATCTATAATCAAGGTTAGATTAATCAAACTTTTTTAATTAAAAAGTTTATAAACTATGTATGTATCTAACATACATTGAACTTAAACCCTTATGTTATGTCTCATAAAAAAAATAATCACAAACCTTCTAAAAACTTTCAACTAAAATCAGTCCCTAAGTTTATAAAACAGAAAGTTTGTAGATTTTATAGAAACAAAATATATAAATAAGGGATTTAACGTATTAAAATACATGTTATTTCACAATTTACTTGGTTAAAATAGATTAGATATTTAAATGACTGTGATTATAGGAATAAAAATTAGAATTTTGTTAGAAAATATTAAAACAATAAACTGAAATAATGAAATAATTATATGGGTTACATTAAATTATATGATTTAATTGAGGAAATTAAAGAAAAATATCAAACAGAAGCTCTGGAGTCGATTAAAATCTGGATAATTTATATGATGACCATTATATTATGCTAGAATTACAGAATAAATTTCATGAATTAATTCACAAGTTTGACATAGTTTCATAATTTAGAATAATTAATGAGAAGAAAAATCAAAAGAAATAGTAAAACAGTATATAAAATCATAAAAATTTTACATAATTTTACTTAAGTTATGATATAAGATAGGACAATTTGTGTACATTTCAGAATTTTTAGAAATATATAGCTATTTCTACAATTTATTATAAAATTTGTAAAACTTCTAGTAAATAACCTGTAATGAGATACTGACTGAAATGTTTATAGGATAATTTAGATTTTCTAAACTTACTTCTTGCAAAATTTGGTAATTTTTGGACAATCATAGCTGTTGTTTAAAAATTTTGATTTAATTATTAATGTAGATGCTGAAAATCTTAAAGAAATAAGATTTATTTCTAACAAATTGTTTTTTAGGAGATATTGATTTGTTGCTGGAAGAAAGGTGAGTAACATAGTCCCTTTCATTTATAAATTTTTGGGGAAAAAGCATACGTTATTATTTGAAATTGATGCTAATGAAAATCTTGATCAGTTGCTGTCATTTTGACACAACTATTAATTCAGATGAGTAACCGTCAAATAATATAGGTAGCGCTACTTAGGAATACGTCACTCTCGCATCTGCTAGATAAGGGGTGTGATGTTATATTATTTGACTTCATGATTTATATTTGACAGTTATAAATCTCTTGGCATATAAGTAGGTTTGATTGTGAATTTGTTTATGTTGCATCAATTAAAAGATATTATGTTATTAGATAAGCCTATATTCTCACCAACTTTATGTTGACCGTTTGAGTATGTCTTTTTCAGGTAATCAACATGTTTTATAGTTTTGTTTACATGTTCAATATGTTTGATAACTGATATGATTACATAGGGCAGCTGTGCCTTTGGGTGATAATGGATCTGTCTGACTTCAGCCTTTTTGTGGATGTTCATGTCCACAACTAGCTGAAGAAAGAAGGAAATTATGAACACTTGTATTTAGAAATAGGCTTACAAATATAAGTCTATATATTAGACTAAATTGTTTATATGTAATCCTACAATATATATATATATTAGTGAAGTGTTATGTTTAATTATATTATGGTGATTGTATGATGTTACAATCAATGTGGTTTGAGCCGAGAAGTCACATCCAAGCATTTCACGCTTCCCCCGGGATGTGACAGATTGTTATCAGAGCCATTGGTTATAGAGAATTAGTTACTATTAGTAAATGCCTAGACTATAACCATAAGCTCATATGATAATAATTTTTCACCATGATTAAAACATGTATTTATAATTTCTATCCATAAGCTTATGTGGTAACAATTTTTAGTATGATTAAATAAATAAAAATTTATTTATGATTTCATATGAACATATAAATGTTTGGACTCTAATGAAATGTTTTATGATAGATATGTAAATGTGAAATTTTTGTGAACCTATTTTATGATAGATATGTGAATGTGATTTCATATGAACATATAAATGTTTGGACTCTAAAGGAGGATTGTTTTATTAGTATATATGTGAACTATACATAATAGATATGTGAATGTGAAATTTTTGTGAACCTATTTGACTAATTGGTTTGATTAGTAATAGTATAATTAAAATTTGTAAGAACTTTTGTCGTTATGAGTAATTATATTTCTGATAGCCACCATAATGAAACTGATCCTTCGGAATGTTCAGACCATAGCAACCTTAAAAAAACAACACCAAAAACAGAGCCTTAGGACAATATAGAAATATCCCAACCCGAAACCAGAACTAACACAAAGCCAAAGTTGTACGTCCGACGTGCACCGGCAACCATCGGAGGTTATACAAGAAAAGGTGTACGACATGGCAAGAAATTATTAGCTAAAGAAGTTCAGAAATCAGAAGTTCAAAACCCAAAATCCTTTCCCCTGACATCTGAGATAACATCCACAGCCTAACCAGATGACTCTAAAACTGAAGAAAGAGAAATCAAGAGACAAAGGTTGGAAGATTATCAGATAGAGACAACCAACTAGATCCTTAAGATAGTTAAGAAGATACAACGAGAAATTCAGGCAATTCAAAAAGTTGTCAAAGAAGTGAAGGCATACAAGAAAAATATCTTCACTAAGATATGGAACTGGGTTTGGGGAGATTAGAAAAATAGTGAACCTTATGTATGATATGATAACTTTAAACGTATAGAATAAGAATATAATGAAATATTTTGTTGTGACTGCTAAATATTATGTTTAAGTAAAAATTATATATATATATATATATTTGTCTTCTTAAGGTATTAATATAATTGATATGTTGTGAAACATGCCGCCAAGAAGAAATACTCAACCTGTACGAAGAACTGCACGCGTTGGACGACCAAGAACTAGGTTAGGAGAAGAAGCTCCGCTAGTAAATATCACTGCAAATGAGAATGAAAGGATTTCTCAAATAGTGACTCAATAATGAGAACGAAAGCCTACAGAATCTTAATTTCGGAGGTATATCGCCTAGAGACGATGAACCAGGAGATGCCAACGGATTAGAACACCATGAGGAAGAAGTTATAGACGGGGTTAGAAAACGGTGTTCCTATAAGACTTTTATGTCCTATAGACCCCAAGATTTTAATAGAAAAGGTGGAGCAGTACAAGCACTACATTGGTTAGAAGAAATATAGTCAATATTAGATATCAGTGATTGTGCTGATGATTGTAAGACTAGGTTTGCTTCACATTCTCTTAAAGGAGAAGACCAGTCTTGGTGGAAGATAAAAATTCAAACTAAAGGAAGAAATGTTATGAACAGGTTAAGCTGGGAGGAATTTAGAAATCTAGTGATTGAGAAATGTTGCCCTTATAATGAGATAGAAAGGATAGAAGCAGAATTCTTAGAACTAGAAATGAGGGATGCTGCACATCAGGAGTATAAAGATAGATACAATGAGTTATCTAGATTAGTTCCATATCTAGTGACGCTAGAAGCTAAAAGGATAGGGAGATGTATCTTGGATTAGTACCATAGACAAGAGGAATGGTTAAGTTAGCAATGCCAAAGATTTTTCAGGATGTAGTGACATTATCAGAAAGCTTGACTAATGAGATGATAAGGAATGGGTTATTGACTGATTCAAGGATTGGAGATAAAAGAAAGTGGAGCAATAACTCTTGAGGGAAATTTGGAGGAAAACAAAACAAAAGGATAAATATAAATCTAGTGAGAAACTTCTTAGGAACTATCCAAGAAAAGAAACCACAGACAGAAGGTCAACCATGATGCAATGCTTGCAAGAGATACCATAATGGTAAATGCATGATTGTGATTTTCTATAATTGCAAAACGAAGGGACACATATCCAAAGAATGTAAGGGATCTGCAAACCCTAAACTAGTTTGCTACCAGTGTGGACATAAGAATCATTTTTGCAAAAAGTGTCCAGAATTGAAAGGAAAAACTCCAACGAACCCAAACAATCCACGTGGCAGAGCATTTGTATTGCCAGTTGAAGAGGTACGACAAGAACCAGAAGTGGTGACGGGTACATTTCTTATTAATGATCGGCACACAACTATATTATTCGATACGGGAGCAACTCGTAGTTTTGTTTCAAATACATTTAAACCTTTACTCAGTTTAGCCTCAGAGAAACAAAAAAATAAATATATGATAGAATTAGCTGATGGAAAGATAATTAAAGCCAGTGAAGTTATTCCTAACCGTACCTTAAATTTACATGGGCATTGCTTTGATATAGATTTGGTTCCTATTGAATTAGGAGGTTCTGATGTTGTTGTAGGTATGGATTGGTTAAGTAAAAATCAAGCTGTAATTAAGCATACTAAAATTCTTGTTATATATAGTGAGAAACCTAGAGGTGCTGTAAACATAGTCTCATGTAGGAAAGCTCAGAAATATTTGCGAATGAAATGTCTAGCATTCCTAGCCCATGTAGTTGATACAAAACCAAATAAGAAGAACATAGAAGATGTTCCTATTATTAGAGAATACCCAGAGGTATTTCCTGATGAATTACCAGGATTGCCACCCCTTCGTCAAGTAGAATTTAAGATTGAATTACTACCAGGGACTACCCCAATTTCCAAGTCTCCGTATTGTTTGGCACCAATATAAATGAAAGAATTAATAAGTCAAATCCAAGAATTATTGGACAAGGGATTTATACATCCTATTGTATCACTTTGGATAGCACCTATTTTATTTGTAAAGAAGAAAGATGGAACCTTTAGGATATGCATCGATTATAGAGAGCTTAATAAAGTAACTATTAAGAATAGATATCCTCTTCCTAGGATAGATGACCTATTTGATCAATTGCAAGGATATAGTTACTTTTCAAAAATTGACATAAGATCAGGATATCACCAGTTAAGGGTGCAAGATGAAGATATACCAAAAACTACGTTTAGATATCGATATGGTTATAATTAGTTCCTTGTAATGCCATTTGGGTTAACAAATGCTCCAGCAGTATTTATGGATCGAATGAATGAAGCGTGCAAACCTTACTTAGATAAATTTGTCATAGTCTTTATATATGACATCTTAATTTATTCTAAAAGTAAGGAAGAACATGAGAAGCACCTAAGGCTAACATTGGAATTACTTTAGAAAGAAAAGTTGTACGCCAAATTCTCAAAGTGTGAATTTTGGAAAAGAAAAGTATAATTTTTAGGACATGTGGTTAATAAAGAAGGAATTCAGGTCGACCCAACAAAGATTAAAGTTGTTAAGAAATGGAAAATTCCAAAAATGCCAACTGAAGTACGCCAATCCATAGGTTTAGCAGGTTATTATAGAAGGTTGATAGAAAATTTCTCAAGAATAGCCCAACCTTTAATAGAATTAAATTAGAAAGATAAGCCATATGTTTGGGGAGAAAGACAAAATGTAACATTTGAACTTTTGAAAAATAAATTTTGCAGTTCTCCTATTTTAGCTCTTCTAGATGGTACAGATGATTTTGTAGTGTATTATGATCACATCAAGGTTTCAGATGTGTTTTAATACAACGAGACAAGGTAATTGCATATGCATCTAGGCAACTCAGAGGAAGTGAAAAGAGTTATACTACTCATGTCTTAGAATTAGGAGCAGTAGTATTTGCACCTAAGATTTGAAGACATTAACTATATGGAACTAAGTGCATAGTTTATACAGATCATAAGAGTTTGCAACACATATTTGATCAAAAGATGTTGAATATGAGATAATAAAGATGAGTGGAATTATTAAGTGATTATGATTATGAATCCAATATCATCCAGGAAATGCAAATGTAGTGGCTGATGCTCTGAGTAGGAAAGAAAGAACTAAGCCATTAGGAGTTCGTGCTATGAGGATCGAATTACACTCGGATTTGATAAGTCAAATTTGAGAAACCCAGCAAAAAGATGAATCAATAGAAGTGATAAGGCAAAACAGACAATTGGAAGCAATGTTAGATGGAATCCTGAGATTTAGAGGAAGAATTTGGATTCCTAACAATGACATGCTTAGAGAAACAATTCCACGGGAAGCACATAAGTTATGATATTCAGTACATCTGGGAAATAATAAGATGTACAAGGATTTGAGAAACCAGTATTGGTGGCTAGGTATGAAGAAATCAGTTGCAGAATCTGTAGAAAAATATGATATCTGTTCAAGAGTAAAAGCAGAATACGAGAAACCATCAGGATGTCTGCAACAACCAAAAATCCCTGAGTGGAAGTAGGATCAGATTACCATGGATTTTGTAACTAAATTACCCAGAACCACAAGTGGGTATGACACAATATGGGTTATCGTCGACAGTGACTAAATCAGCTCATTTCTTGCCAATTAGAGAAGATTATAAAATGGAGAAATTAGCAAGGATTTATATGAACAAAATTATGTCTAGGCATGGAATACCCATTTCAATAATATCTGACAGAGATAGTAGATTTACTTCAAGATTCCAGTAGACTTTACAAAAAGCATTAGGAACTCGGGTAAATATGAGTTCAGCATACCATCCACAGACAGATGGACAGAGTGAGAAAACAATTCAGACATTAGAAGATATGTTACGAGCCTATGCGTTAGATTTTTGTGGTAATCAGGATATACATTTACCTTTAAAAGAATTTTAATATAACAATAGTTACCATGCTAGTATTGGAGCAACTCCATTTGATGCTTTATATGGAAGGAAGTGTAGGTCATATTTGTGTTGGAATGAGGTAGGAGATAGACAGCTTACAGGCCTAGAACTTATACAGGAAACATCTAATAAAATCAGTAAAATTAAGAGCAGACTGAAGGCAACATGTGATAGCCAAAAGATTTATGCTAATAAAAGAAGAAAGCCTTTAGAATTTTAAATAGGAGATAAGGTGACCTAAAGGTTTCACCATCAAAGGGAATTATCTGATTTGGGAAAAGAAATAAGCTAAACCCTAGGTAGTTTGAAGTAATTGATAGGATTGGTCCTGTAGCATACAGGTTAGATTTGCCTCAGGACCTCAGGAGTTAAGTGAAGTACATAACACCTTCCATGTATCTAATTTGAAGAAATGTCTGATTGATGAGACAATAAAAGTAGAAATACAGGAAATCAAAATAGATAAGAAACTTCACTTCATGGAAGAACTAGTGGCAATTATGGATAGAAAAGTAAAGGGGTTAAGAAGAAGTAATATCCCAATAGTAAAGGTCAAATGGAATTCAAAGAGAGGACCTGAATTTACATGGAAAGGCAAGATGAAATCAAAAGAAAATACCCCCATCTATTTGAGGTTAAAATAAATGAAAAGGGTAACTACACAACATCTGAGAATACCTATAATGAATTTCGGGACAAATTCTTTTTACAGGGGGAGAATGTGACAACCTTAAAAACCAAGGTTAGGTAAACTAAAGTTTTAAGAACTATTATAAATTGGTAATATATACTTATTTATCTTGTTAGAGATTGTTAGAGTGATTTAATTTGATTAACCTTATATGAATTTTTCATGTTTAATTCAACATGCACTTGTGGTACATGAACATGCATGCATCAAAGTCTAGGTATGCATGTATATAACTTTTGTGAATTTAGTGGTTATTGAACCATAGGTTTGTGAGTTACCAAATCAAAAGATTATGTGATTAGTTACTTGAATGATAGAAGTTTTCATCTATATGTAATAAGATTTGAATCTTAATCAACATTACCAAACATGTTAATATCTAGAAACTTTATATCCAAAAACCAAAACCAAACTAATCCAAAATGCTTAAACATTAACTAAAGCACCCACTTAACACTAATATTCAATATATTAAGAGAACAATTAGCCTAGATTAACAACTAATCATCTAACTAACCTAAACTTAATGACTAAGATTATCATTAGTGTAATAACATGACACTAATCAAAACAATTACACTAATCACTCTTGGAATCATGCCACCTAGCACCTAATCGGTCATTTAATGCACCTAAAACCACCACATCATCAACCTAGTTAGAGCTAATGATAGGTTCCCCACTCCTCTTGAACTCTTGGCCGATGGAACCCCCACAACCCCCACAACCACCACCCTCATCTCTTGGCTCTCTCTTGTTCACAGTCTCCAAACATTCAACCAACATCAACCATCACCTTCCAACACCACCATACCTGATAAGATTACATCATCATCATCTCCAAACCACTTCATCTATGATATCAACCCATTCCTTTCACCAAATTCACCATAAGGTTATCATCTCCTATCCATCTACATCACTTGGAGTATTATCCAAGATTGAGTGTTTTCTCTAAGTTAAAATCAAGAAGTTAAAAGTCTCTTTCAACCATCCTTCACCCTTTTCTTTTATCTATAATCAAGGTTAGATTAATCAAACTTTATTGATTAAAAAGTTTATAAACTATGTATGTATCTAACATACATAGAACATAAGCCCTTATGTTATGTCTCATAAGAATTAAACACAAACCTTTTAAAAACTTTAATTTTCAACTAAAATGAACCCCTAAGTTTATAAAACAAAAAAGTTTGAAGATTTTATAGAAACAACATTTATAAATAAAGGGTTTAAAGTGATAAAATACATGTTATTTCACAATTTACTTGGTTAAAATAGATTAGATATTTAAATGACTGTGATTGTGGGAACAAAAATTATAATTTTGTTAGAAAATATTAAAAACAATAAACTAAAATATGAAATAATTATATGGGATACATTAAATTATATGATTTAATTAAGGAAATTAAACAAAAATACCAAACAGAAGCTCCGGACTTGATTAAAATATGGAAACATATATGATGACCATTATGTTATGCTATAATTATAGAACAAATTTCATGAATTAATTTGCAAATTTGACATAGTTCATAATTTAGAATAATTAACAAGAAGAAAAATCGAAAGAATTAGTAAAATAATAGGTAAAATCATGAAAATTTTACATAAATTATGATACACAAGATAGGATAGTTTGTATAAATTTCAGAATTTTTAGAGATATATAGATATTTTTAAAATTTATTATAAAATTTGTAAAATTTCTAGTAAATCACCTGTAATGAGATACTGACTGAAATGTTTATGGAATAATATAGATTTTGTAAAATTATTTCTTGCAAAATTTGGTAATTTTTGGAACTGTAACTACTATTTAGAAACTCTGATTTGATTATTTTTATAGATGCTGAAAATTTTAAAGAAAATAATATTTATTTCTAACAAATTATTTTTTAGGAGATATTGATTTGTTGCTAGAATAAAGGTGAGTAACTTAGTCTCTTTTATTTATAATTTTTTAAGGAAAAAGCATAGTGTTATTATTTGAAATTGATGCTAATAAAAATCTTGATCAGTTACTGTCATTTTGACACAACCATTAATTTTGACGAGGAACCGTCAAATAATATAGGTAGCGCTACTTAGGAATATGTCAATCATGCATCTGCAAAATAAGGGTTATAATGTTATATTATTTGATTTTATGATTTATATTTGGCAGTTATAAATCTCTTGGCATAAAAGTAGGTTTGGTTGTGAATTTGTTTATGTTGCATTAGTTAAAGGATATTATGTTATTAGATAAACCTATGTTCTCACCAACTTTATGTTGAATTTTTGAGTATGTCTTTTTAAAGTAATCAACATGTTTTATAGTTTCGTTTACACGTTCAATATGTTTGATAACTGGTATGATTACATAGGGCAGCTGTATGTTTGGGTGATAGTGGATCTGTCTGACTTCAGTCTTTTTGTGGATGTTCATGTCCACTACTAGCTAAAGAAATAATGAAATTATGAAGAAATGTATTTAGAAATAGGTTTACTAATATAAGTCTAGATATCAGACTAAATTTTGTATATGTGATCCTATAATACATGTGACATCCGATAATTTTCCGTTACCAAACTCCGTTAGTTCCGTAAATTCTTGCATACACGTGTCGTGAGCACACACTAGTTGTCGTTTAACGTTGGTGACCTAATAATAATTAATAATGTTAAATTAATGATAATCTAGTTGATTAGATGATTATTGTGTTATGCTTATGTGTCTATATGATTTAAATGTTAATGGTGAATTTTATCGCGTAACGTGGAAACGTGGGTGTAAATTCGTATGTTCGTGTTTTATAAAGATAAAAATATACAATTGTTATTATGGGTTTATAGCTGTAGTATTGTGGTTAAAAACATTTAAAAGTGTTTAAAAGAGACTTCTTTTATAAAAATATAAAACACAAGGATTAAAGGGTAATTATTGAAAAAATAACTAAACAAAACAAACCCTAAACCCCCCCACACCCCATCGGCCGCAACCTGCATTTCCAGCCCCTCCCCTTTGCGAATTCAGCCAAGAACAAGCAAGAACACGTTGGTTTTGATCGATTTCAAGCTATAGAACACGTTGGAATCATCAATTGCAAGATAATATACGTTTAAAGGTTAGAATTTTACAAGTTTTATGGTGTTCTTGATGTAGCCGAACCCTAATTCGTTCATGGGGTTAAAAATGTCGAATTTTGTTGTGTTTTGATGATGCTAGTGGGTTAGTTTGATAGTATATATGTTGTTTAACGTCGATTATGCAAGAATGATACGTTTTTGTTGAATTGTTCATGAACTTGATTCAAGATGAACCCTAATTCGAAATTGATGTTGATTATATGAAGTTGATGGTTGTTTGATGGTGTTACGACATTAGTTTGGTTGGATGAATGCTAGAATACATTGAACTTGCAAGAAATTGGTTAATTGAAGGTTTTGTTCATAGGTTACTAATAATAGTAACTTTATTTGCATGATATGATGATTTGATGATGAAGTGATGTTGTTGATGTGTTTAGGATGACATATGTATACTAGATTGATGATATGTATGCTAGAAAACCAAGAATGAATAATGTAGTTCATAGATTTCCAAAAGTAGTAACTTTTTTTAGATATGGGATTGATGAATTACGATTTGGATGTTATTGATCTTGGTTAGATGTTGTTATGAACTTGATATGGTATATTATTGATGAATGCATGTATACATTGGGTGTATGATATATTTTGGGATGTACTTTCCCAAAAGGGAAACTTTATTTACACAAGATTTGAAGGATGGTAGTCTGAGCATGTTTGGGACATTAGGAGCATGTTAGTATGTCCATGGATGATTTCTAAGGTGATAGAACCTGTTAAATAGGTTGTATGGAATGCCTATTTGGTTATGTGTGATTTATGTGCTTTGATGATCATGTATGATGTTGAACGTGGATTAGTGACTATGACATTATGCTTGGGACTGGAAATTGATCATCTTGGTGTATGTTGAATGCAATGGGCATGTTGAATGTGTTGTTGGTTAGTATGGATGATTTATTTGTACATTATCTGTTTTGGCCTGTTTATGATAATTCATAGTTATGGGTCATATGAGTAGGTTATGCATGATTTGACCTTGTATGATGTATGATTATGTTTGTTTAAATGGTTTACAACACATAATGTCACCAACAGGTCAAACGGGTCAACTGGGTCAAACGTGTTTGTTTTTCTGAAACCTTGAGTCTTTGGTTTTAGTATACCTAGGGTTTCACATGTTCTCTGTTTACACGTACTCATGTACTTACATGATCTAGGTAACCTCTGAAG
>BJCO01821584.1:6177-32462 GCA_018326465.1 Flaveria floridana | reverse complement strand
CATCCATTTTCGACCCCTTTTGGCTGCTCAAAGGTAGTTTATGGCAGCCTCTTTATGGCTGTCCATAATGTGTAGTTTGTGTTCACATAGCTAGCATTATTCACATATAAAAGGTCCATTGTTCTTGGGTTTGTTTGTGACTTTACAATATCAAAATAGAACTTGATTTTTCAGCTTATAGACCATGTTATAAAGTTCATTTCCGCTGCATTTTTACAAAGTTTAAAATGGTTAAACTATGTTTCATGTTCTATCAAACCCAACACATAGTCCGTCTGTATGTGTTAGTTTCAATTCTTTTGGTCAAATTTATTTTATTTTATTTTCTTTTCTCTTTTATCCTAAAAAAATTACAAAAACACAAAAAGATTTTCTGTTTTAGAATTTTAGGGGGAGAATAGTTAGTTTCAGTATTTATTATTTAAAAAGGGGGGAGGGTGGGCAGGTAAGCTGAAAAGCAAAGACGTCAAATTGTAGAAATCAATTCAGTACAGTGGAATATGATAGTACACAGGCATCGAATCGTTTGGGACACCAAAAGGATTTTAATTTTGAAATATTATATTGAAAGTAACAGAAAATCATAAGTCTGAGAAGTCAAAGCCTAATAAGTTGAAAAATGATAGTAAGCTAGTCTGTTACTGTAGTTACACAGAGAAAGTAGATTTAGGGGTTGCATGTCCATTATATGATGTATTGGTAGATTTAACACAATAGACTAGTAGATATCATTGGTGAATCATGTAAATTAAATCAATCAACATGTTATGGGTACCCATCTTATCCCTTGTCTGCACAATCAATAAATTTCCAATATGGGGTGAGGAGCAAAAAGAATGCCACAAATGTGTGTTAATGAACAAAAACATGAGCAATGCAAATGACAAATGTCGTTGTTACGTTAAATGTATTTTAAAATTGTTTAACAAGAAGATAGGAAATGTTTCTCTCTACTGTACGATAGCACTGACCTGAGGATAAGCATAACCTATATATTAAGGTTTATTACCATATAAGCGTGGGATCCACAAATACTTGTTAAACTAATACACCTAAATTATCACCAATGTATGTCAAAAATCTGTGTATGGATTTAAGTGGACAAATATACTGACAATCATTATGGCTGCATCTCTCGATGTTCAAAATCAATATGTGCTATACACAGCTCTAGCATGATTTCTTGATAGTGCCTTTGACTCTTAGATGAATGAGATTCTATAAATAGGATATGCAATGTTCTCTGTTATTGCTATAAATACAAAATATCCCAAATGACTATGTTTTATGCCTATCTGATTCCATGCGAATCTTTCTAGAAATGATGTTAATGTTTGAAGCCATTCTGCTCAGGGGGAGAAATCTTTTAAGTAATGTTAAAATGCTTTCAACCGTCCTCTAAAAGAAAAATACAAAAAATATGTCTTATTTCAGTGTTAGTTCAAGTTTTCCTGCATTACTTACGCTAGTATTGTGTCAGTGTTGGACTATGCAACAAGACTAAACTCTGTGAATGTCACAAAGTGAACCGAACGTTAAAAGCTTGTTTCTAAAAGGTAAAAAGATCACGTTTGAGGTGATAAACGATTTCAGGTTAAAAGGATCACGTTTGAGGTGATCAAATGGTTTTCATTAAAGAGGATCACGTCTGAGGTGATCAAACGATTTCAGGTTAAAAGGATCACGTCTGAGGTGATCAAATGGTTTTCAACTAAAAGGATCATGCCTGAGATGATCAATGGTCATAATGTCATCTAAGAAAGATAAGTTTGTGAAATAATGGGCCAAACAAAGTCAAATTCCCTAGAATGGCCAAATCATACAATTGGACCATAAGTATGGGCAAATCACATGACTGGACCATGAGTATGGGCCACTCGCATGATTGAACCATAAGTATGGGCCAATCACATAACTGGACCACAAGTATGGCTTATTCGCATGGCTGGACCATGAGGATAGTCGAGTCGCACGATTGGCATCCTTAGTATGAACCAATCGTACGATTGGTTGAATGCGTATAGGTCATTCGTACGACTGAACCTCAGTTGCACGTATGAACCATACGTATGGGTCCAGTCGCACGACTGAAGCTCATAACAGTATAAAAGGAGGTCAGTCAGTCGTAACCCTACACATTATTTGTTAGGACCGTTTTCGTACGGAGTACTAATGGATTTTGCGTGAGACAAGATCAAATAGCATGAAATTCTATTTGATTGGCGATCCAATCAGTGAGAACGACAACCTGATCGATCTAACAATTAAACAAACGTTGAGAACGAATTAGAATCGATCGGGAACGAACTATGAAGTTGGATGGACGAGTTGGGACACTCTGGACGGCTAGGGTACGATAGTATTCGAAGTGTTATGTTTTTCCATGATTATGTGGTATTTATAGGTTTTGAGTATCCATTCGTACGATTCAACCATTAGCATGATTTAGTCGTGCGACTAACTCATGCGTTTGACTCATACACACGACTGAAGGTTCAGTCGTGCGACAGAGTCAATCTTATGTCTCAGTCATATGACTGATCTAGTCTCCTGGTTCAGTCGTGCGACTGGTCCATACGCATGGTTCATTCGTGCGTATGGTCCATAAGTATGGTCCATTAGCATGAATAACCACCCGACTAAGTTGAACACTTTTCTGAATCATTATTTACTCAAAACTATGTACAACAACCTCAAACCTATATATAATGTTCATAAATACGAGTAGTACCAATTACAATAAGAATATGTTATAAACAAAGACAATTTAACATCAAAACGCATATCATATTTCATTAAGCATTTTCATTACATATGTGTAAGAAATGAAAGACATTTACATTGAAGTACACAAACAAGGAACAATGTATGAACAAACTCCCCCTTGGACCTAGTTTATCCTATTGTCTAACATTCTTCATATGTTCTTGAAATTTCTTGTACTTCTCCTCTTTGGTGACTCTTGCGTGTATCTCAAAAGCAAAGCAGAGTCGTATCACATGTTGGCACTGGAGAGCTTGTACAATATCTTGCATGTCATAGAACAGTGGCCACTTGTACAATGTATAAACATTATCAGCAGACAAGTTAGTGAGCCACATTAGGTCAAATACCCTTGATCGTCTCTATCTTACCTTTTCCTTTTAAGACTACGACCGCTTCCCCCGTCCTCTAATCATAATACCACCATTTGAAGTGTGGAGTGAAGTCCTGAGGCATCTCCCGTAAAGGGATCTTAGACATTGTGCATGGGGGACTCCACTTCAGCACCACCTTAGGCTTCCTAGTGATAGGGTCAACTTCATTCTTATGAATGAACCTCTTAGGTTGTTGAGGTCTGAAGTTTACCCATCTGGTGTGGTATTCTATCTTCAATGCCATCTAAAATCAGCCTGACATCTTCCTCGGGTTGGCAAAAACAAGATCTAAACATGCCAATCTGTTCAGCTTAAAACGAGGGGAGTCTTCAGATCATGTGGATATTTGAAGTACTCAATTCCCTTCTCCCGTTTCACCACATACACATCCAGATCTTCAAAATAAGCCCAACTAATGATCTTGCTTGACACCTTCTGATGTCTCTTAACCTTGTACAATTTGGTGTAGGCGTTTAGCATTGTAGGTTTACGTTGTGCTTTCATCTCTATCAAACACGCCATCCATTCAGCCTTCTTTAGATCAACATCAGCATCTGTAGCTTGGGCTTTACCTTCATCCTTTTCTTTTTCCTTCTCTTTCTCATCCAGCTTATCAAAAGTATCACTGCCAAATGTTTCACCCAAGTCGAGGATAACATTACCCTCAGGGTCAGTGTACTTAGGATAGTAGTCTGATATGACATCTTCGATCTCTATTTCATCAACACCTTGTAGCTCCTTGTCACTCACAACATCGACTTCCAGAGCATCTTTGACAAGCTCGTTAGGATATAGTCTGAACATGTCGGTGAGCTGCTCCTCTGTCAAGTCGTGAATAATTTCTCCCTCCTTTGGAGTGTAACTCATAGACCATCTTACGATCCCTTGCAAATAAAGAATCATAGTGAGTTGAGTCTTGATTTGCTGAAGGGGAGCAATATAATAAGCATCAGTCTGTTGAGTTGTATCTGTTCGATCACACAACCAACAATGCATACATTAATCATTTATCAAGACATTAAACATAAATTTTTATAAATTTCATTAATGTAATAAACAGTTCAGTACAAAAGTTTCAAATACATGAAATTTTAAGCATTACTATTCCCTTGATCTTATGACTCTTCAGCTTGAGGAGCTGAGGATGAGGCTCCTTGATCTTGGTTTCTTTTGGTGGGCCTCTCCCTTGTTGATTGAGTCGAGGCTGATGCAGTTGCATCACCTGCTTGATAATCCTCATCATCATCATCACCCTTCTTCTCCTTTCCACTCCCTCCAGCTTCCTCCTCATCTCCTTCTTCTTCTGATTCATCATCACTGGAATCATCATCATCATCATCATCATCTTCATTATCATCTCCATCACCCTTAATCTTTAGAGGCTCACTCTTCGTTCCCTTCATCCTCAACATCATCTTCTTATTCTTCTTCTCCAACTCATCAATCCATTTGGCAGATGCAAGCACTAGCTCGTTTTGAGCTTGTATGGCATTTTAATCTCGAACTAAATCTCTCTTATGAGCTTTGTTCTTCTCAGTAAGAAGGGCGATCTGCTTGCCCTGTGCTGCATTTACTGCCATCAGTTGGTTTAGCTGGTTGACCCTCATATCATTGGTTGCCAACAGCTTCAGCACTAATCTATTTAGGCTGGTCAACTGTTCCTCTAACCCAACTGTGGGTAGAGTAGAGCTCTGTGGAGGTGGGAACTGGGAAGATGTGCCCGCTTGGGTAGTAGTAGGTGCAGTGGTGGATGTGGTGTAGATGGGAGTAGGAGTGGGAATGGATTGTGGTGGAACTGTTTTGGGCATTGTGGGTGAGGTGGTTATGGATATATGAGTGGTGGATGGTATGGTAGTGGTGGTGGCTGGGATGGAAGTGGTGGTAGTGTCAGTGACAGTGGTGGTGGCAGTGGCTGTGGTGGTGTTAGTAACAGTGGTGGTGGAAGTGGCTGTGGTGGTGGATGAACTGATCAGTAAAATCTATGTCTCTTGTCCTTCTTGCCATAGGGTCGGGCCATTCGTTTCCTCCTGGAACCCTTGGCAATCGGGGCTCCCCCTAAGCTCATCAGCTGGTTGGGTGTGTATAATGAATCTGTGACATCAGTGTCACCACCCTCAGTACCAGCTGTGTGTCCGCCAACCGCCTCTTTCCCCTTTTCTGTAGCAACAACCCTGGTACATACTCTCCTTGTGAGAGGCTCATCACTAGACTCATCGTCATCATCAATCAGAAAGTCCTGGTGGATGGCAGCTTGCTCAGATCCACCAGGTGCTGAAGCACCACTCTGCTGAGGTGGTGGAGGAATAGTAGACGTGTAAGTGGCTTGTGTTTGGCTCGAGCCCTCCTCTCCACCACCTTGACCATGATCTTGGTCATCATCATCGTCGTCGTCATCGTCATCATCTGGGATCATCCAAGGTAGTGTCATCCATGACCTCTAGCACTACCTCATCATCCTTATTCTTAGGCAGTGAGGGGAGCTTCTCGTCTAATCATCTGTACGAAACTAGGGTACATGCAGAAACCCTCCTTCCCCTTTGCCTCTATGTTCTCCCTCAAATACCCAAAGATCATCCTCGAAAAACTGAACGGGTGGTTCAGTACCAGTGCAACGAATGCGTTCTCGATTTGATCATTCATCTCGTCAAATCCTCCTCTCCTTGACACGATGCACTTGAGGATCACATGTGCCAAGTACTTGAACTACGGGCACATGTTGCTTTTGTTAAGCATGCCGGTATTGATGTTGCCGGCGTACTTGATCCTCAAGAAGCAACCCCTGACTGTCAGGGGATGTAGCTTGGTTGGGTAGTCTCCATCCTCACCCAAATCCAAGACTCTCCTAAAGTTGTCTCCCCCGATGTCAATATATAGTCCGAAGATAGAACTTCGGATCCTGTATGGCTCGACAGAGCGATCGACCACAGCATTCTCCTACAATGTCTGCTGTATGAATCTCTACGGTGTGCAGGAAGCTGAAACTGCTCGATATATCCTCGACCGTCATAGGAATTCTATGATCCCAACAAACTCGGAAGCGTTCCTAGACGTAGGGTCGAGATAAGCACAAATATTCTGCTTGGTGCTCATCATCCATCTGTCAGCCATTTTGTTGCAACACATGTAACAAACACGTTAGATCCGTTCACAAGAGAGAAGATTTGAGTTACAACAGATTTTATCCAACTAGTTCAATTGTTGAGTGAACCATACAACTGGACTCGGTCGTACGATTGAGCCTCCGACTGAACTTAGTCGTAGGCCATGACATGCGGTTGAGTCAATCGTGCGACTGAGTCACCGATTGATTCAATCGTGCGACTGAATCGTGTGTCTGGCTCTATTGTGCGACTGAAGTTCATCCTTATGTCCTTTCGCATATCCACTGTGTGAGTCCAAAATTTTGAATCTTTGTGAAAACAGTCATTTACACATCAAGATTGGATTCATTCGATGCGCATGGACTCGATATTACACTTATTATCTTTTAAATACACGTTTAGGTCCATTTAAGTGTTCTATTTTAGTGTTCTTTGTCTCGGTTCTTGTTTTAGTGATTCAGACATTTTGGATTGATTTAACCTTCTCATTTTGTATGTTTTCAGTCTCACTATACCTGTAGATGGATAACAATCGGTTAGTAATCCGAATTCAAAGTCAATGATGGAGAAAAATTTGAAAAGGGTGGTTGGGCAATCGGAGGTTTTGAGAGCGTTTTTGAAGTCAAGTGCATGGCTACGACTGACTGAGCCCCTTTTTATACTAAATTGTGTTTCAGTCGTGCGACTGAGGTTCAGTCGTACGACTCAATTAGACTTCTTCAGCCAGTCATACGATTGGTTCATACTTGTGATCCAATCGTATAATTGACCCATACTCATTGTCTAATAGTGTGATTGGCTCATACTCATGGTCCAATCGTGCAATTTGTTCATACTTATGGTCCAATCATGTGATTGGCCTATACTTATGATTCAATCATGCGATTGGCTTATACTTAAGAGTTTGACTTCATTTGTCCCAACCTTTCAAAAACTTGAATTTGATATATAACATTATAACCATTGATCATCTCAGACATGATCCTTTTAACTGAAAACTTTTGATGACCTCAGACGCGATCCTTTTAATTAAAACCGTTTGTTCATCTCAAACGTGATCCTTTTAACTGAAAACCATTTGATCACCTCAGACGTGATCTTTTTAACATTTCAGAAACAACCTTTTATCAGATAATGTTCGGTTCAATTTGTGACATTCACAGATTTCCTGTTGTTACATAGTCCGACATCGACTCGATACAAACTTAACTAAAACTAAGAAAAACTTTAAACAAACTAAATTAAGACATTTTTTTGTATTTTTCATTTGAGGAGGGTTGAAAATATTTTAACATTCCTTAAACGATTTCTCCCCTTGAGCAGAACAGCTTCAAGCATTTTCATCTTATCTAGAAAGATTCTTATGGAATCATACAGGCATAAATATAATCATTTGGGAACTTTTATATATACGTAGATACAGAGAATGTTATGTTTACCAATTTCAGAGTCTTATTCATCTAAGAGTCAGGAGCACTGACAGGAAATCATGCTAGAGCTGTTATGTAGCGCACATTGATTTTGATCATCGGAGAATGCTGCCACGATGATTGTCAGTATATTTGTCATCCTAAATCCATACATAGTTTTTTGACATACATTGGTGATTATTTAGGTTTATTATTTCAACAAGCATTTGTGGATCCCACACTTATATGGTAATCAACTTTCCTCAGGTAAATTTTGAGCGGTCTACGGGTTTTGACAAGAAGAAACTATTCTAAGAGCTTTTAAAGAGATGTAAAACCATAGGTTAGTGCCATCGCACAGCAGAGAGGCCCAAACAACAATGAATTTTAGAATATTTAGATTGTGCTTATCCTCAGGTCAGTGCTATCGCATAGAAGAGAGGCACACAACCTATCTTCTTGATAGAGCAATTTTATTTTACACATAATGCACCAACAACATTTGTTATTAGCTTGATTGCATTTCACATTTTCATTCACTTTGCTCGTTTTTATAGTCGTCCGCACACATTTGAGGCGTTCATTTGCTCTTCACCCCTTATTGGAAATAAGTTGATTGTGTTAACCTGGGATGAGCTGGACACCCATAGCCTGTTGAATGATTTAGTTTTAATATTGTTCACCAATGAAGTCTACTAGTCTATTGTGTTGAATCTACCAGCATATCATATAATGGACTAGCAGCTCCTGGATCTACTTTCTCTATGTAACCACAACAGCAGACTAGCTTACTATCATTTTTCAACTCATTAGGCTTTGACTTCTTAGACTTATAATTTTCTATAACTTTGAATATAACATTTTAGAACATTTAGATCCTTTTGGTGTCCCAAACAATTCGATGCATGTGTACTATCAGTTTCCATTATCTTGAATCAATTTCACCGATTTGATGTCTTTGCTTTTTAGCTTATCTGCCCGCCCCCGTTTTTTAAATAACTGAATACTAACTACTGAAACTAAAACTATTCTCCCCCTAAAATTCTAAAACCGAAAATCTTTTTGTGTTTTTAAAATTTTAAAGACAGAAAAAAATAAAGAAAATTAAAACAAAAAAAATTAAAACATAGAGACGGACTATGAACTTGATTCGTCTGGAATCACATCATCTTTCTTTTTAATGCCATTTACCCCTAATAGATAATGAAATCGAGGTTTATTAAAAGCTTTTGTGTAGAGATCGGTGCGTTGGAAATCCGTGTTAATTTTAACAACATCAATTAATTGTTTTTCAAAACAGTCACGTATAAAGTGATATTTAATTCTGATGTGTTTAGTTTTGGGGTGTTGGACTGGATTTTTAGTGACAGCAATGGTAGAAGATTATCAACAAATATAGGGATGTTAGGGAATTTCAAACCATAGTCTCGCATTTGTTGTTGACTCCCAATGATATTTAAACAACAACTTGCCACAACAACGTATTTAGTTTCACATGTTGACAGAGCAACAGAGGTCTGCTTCTTACACTGCCAGGTGACTAATCGTCTTCCAAAGAACTGACATCCCGCAGATGTTGACTTGTAATTCAACCTACAACCACCATTATCTGAGTCACTATACACTATTAGCTCAAAGTCATCATCATGTGGATACCACAACCTAAGCATTGGAGTACCCTTCAGATAACGAAAGATCCTTTTTACCCCAATCAGATGATTTACTTTTGGTTTTACCTGATATCTGGAACAGAGACACGTGGCGTACATAATATCAGGACAAGAAGCTGTGAGGTACATTAGAGATCCGATCATTCCTCGATACATAGTGGCATCTACTAGATCACCATTTTTGTCGGGTGCCACATCATGGTGTGTGGCAAGTGGAGTACCTGCAACCGTTGCATTCTCTGTGTCGAACCGACTACGGATATCTCTAACATTTTTGGTCTGATGCAGGAAGATTCCATTTGGTGTCTGATCTACCTGTAAACCAAGAAAGAACTTCATCTCTCCCATGGCACTTATTTCAAACTCAGCTTTCATCACCGATTCAAATTCTTTACATAATGCTTCGTTTTTGGAACCGAAGATTATGTCATCCACGTATATCTGTACCATTAGTAAATCACCATCGTTTTCCTTTATGAACAACATGCAGTCAATTACACCTCTGTGAAATCTATGTTTCAGCAAATGAGTAGAGAGTTTCTCATACCAGGCTCGAGGGGCTTGATGGAGCCCCTACAACGCCTTGTCTAGTTTATAAACTTTATCCTGATGATAAGGATCCTTGAATCCTTTGGGTTGACTGATGTAAACTATTTCACGGATCTCACCATGAAGAAATGCACTTTTCACATCTAATTGATATACTTTGACCTGCATAAAGGATGCATAGGCTAGGAAGATTCTAATTGCTTCCATCTTGGCCACTGGTGCAAACACTTCATTGTAGTCAACTCCTTCGACTTTCCTGAACCCTTGAACAACTAGCCGAGCCTTGTTTCTGATTGTGACCCCTTGGTCACCCTTATTACACCGAAGAACCCACTTAGTGCCAATTACCTTTGCACATTTTGGTCCGTCGACAAGTATCTAGGCACCTAACTTATTGTAATGTAGGAGTTCTTCTTGCATGGCACCTACCCATCCCTCATCCTTTAAGGCCTCACTTACATACTTGGGCTCAACTTGAGACAGAAAAGATCGATATGCCCTATCGTATATGTACCCCTTTTCCATGACCGCAACATAGTCAGCTAAGTAAAGCTGATTTCTCGTCTGAACTCCCGAGAGAATATCCCTGATGATGTTTTCCAGGGGATGATTCACATTAATCCTAGTTCCAGGAGTTATGGGAACTGCTACTTCATCATCCGGGTTTTGAATCACAGGATGAATTTCTGTGGCTGTTGAAGGACTGGGTTCAGAAGTTGCAGTTACTTCATGATCAGCTGTAGGTGTTTTTTCAGCAGTGGGGACCTATTCCTCCTTGTTTATATTTTTAGGTTCAACTTCTTCATCATCAGAGGAGGAATCACTTATTTCTTACTCTCCCCCTAAAGGGCTAGAATTACCTTCTAATAGAGTCGAGGATGTCAAGTCTAGAGTAGGAGTGTTCAGAGCATCGTACATCATTTGGGTGGCCACCTCGTCATTAGAATAGGCAGAAGGTAGATTGAAGGATTTAAAAAGTGCATCATAATCAAAGAAGAAGGAAGGTCCTTTTCCCGCAAGGGGGTGGTGTATCTTTGTACATCAACATTGCACCACACATCTACCAGACCAGATGAGTTACTATAAACCCTTTTGTCTGGTATACTATAGCCAAGGAAAACACCTTCTTCTACCTTCTCGCATAACTTCCTAGTTTGATTTTTCTTTAACAACATGCAGGGTGCGCCAAATGGTTACAAATACTCCAAGTTGGGTTTATGTTGCTGGAGCAACTCATAACAAGTTTTTCCATGATGTTTGACCACTAAGACTCGATTGAGAGTATAACATGCATTAGCCACTGCCTCGTTCCAGAATTGAACCGGCAGTTTTGAGTCAGCTAGTATTGTCCTTGTTGTTTCTATCAAGCTCCAATTTTTCTGTTCAGCAACTCCATTCATCTGTAGAGTGTAGGCAGAAGAGAATTCATGAACAATCCCTTTCTCACGACAGAATGCCTCCATCCACTGATTCTTGAATTCTGTCCCATTGTCTAAACGTATTTTCCTTACTTTTAGCTTGTAGAGTGACTCCAATGTGGTAACTAGATATTTGAATGATTCAAATGTCTCTGACTTTACTTTCAGAAACATCTCCCAAGAGAATCTTGAGTAATCATCTGTCACCACAAAGCAGTACCAATCACCAGCAATGCTCTTTGTGCTAACAGGGCCAAACAGATCCATATGTAGATGCTCAAGAGGAATCTCGATAGAATGAACTTTTTTTGATTTGTGAGACTTCTTTGTCTGTTTCCCTTTCTTGCATGCTATACAGAAGTCTGGAAGCTAGAAGTTCTTGATAGTAACTCTGTCCACTAGATCGTTCTGAACCAGATGGTTCATCTTCCTGGGATTGATGTGTCCTATTTTCCTATGCCAGGAAACTAAATCCCTATCAGTTGCTTTTGACAAGAAGCACTGAGCAGTAGACTCAGTTGTGGAGGCTTTTGAAAAGTGCAAGACATACATGTCGTTATATCTTGAGGCCGACATTTGAACCTGCTCCTCCAGGATAACATACTCCTTCTTAAGTATGTAACACTTATTACTATCAAACACGACCTTAAAGCCCTTATCACAAATTTGGGCGACAAAAAGCAAGTTGTTTTGCAATTGCTGAACGTAGTTGACCTTGTCGAACTTTACCTTGTCATTTCCCACTTCGCCTTGAGCGGTGATATATCCTCCTTTATTTCCCGCGAATGATGCATGTCCCCCTTTAATTTGCTTGACGTTGAAAAGGAGAGATGAATTCCTGGTCATGTGCCTGGAAGCTCCACTATCAATAATCCAGGTATTAGTGATAGCGCTCTAGCGGACAACCTGCATAAAGAAGGGAAATGATTAGTTTAGGTTGCGGACCCAAGCCTTTACTGGCTTGGGTTTCCCAGAGATATCATATATCATGAACTCCACCCACTGACCTTTAGAGGACGAGGACACATCTTTCTTTTTCTTGTCCTCACTGTCAGACACGTTACTTGATTTTTCTTTCCATATACCAGTTTTATGCAAGGCCTGTTTTTGGTAAACAGACGACTGGCTTATGGTATGAACTTTTGGTTCACTAATAGTCCTAAGTTTAACCTTAGGAAACACAGCTTTGCTTTGAGCTTGTCTGTGTTGACTTTGGTATCTTGGAGGAGTATTAGATCTATTTAAAAAATCTTTGTTTTTCACCAGTCTTGTCCTTCATCGCCTTGAGCGACCATAGCTTTCGACTCTTTGCTTGATGATGCCCCAATCTTCTCTTTGTCCTGACGGTTGAACGAAGGGAAAGGGTTTCTATTACCAGTCTTCTTCGGCTTTACGCATTCCCGTTTGAAGTGCCCCTTTTCTCCACAGTTGAAGCATGTGAGCTTGGTTTTATCAAACCTAAACGTAGTGTATTTAGTGGCAACCAAGTTCTGCCCCGTCTTCTTAATAAACTTTTTGGATCTCCTAACTGCACTAGCCAAAGCCCACGTAATATACATACGCTCCAACTCAGTCTCATCCAACTGCTCGTAGTCCTCGTCAGCTAGATGACAATTTCCAATCTTTCCAGTGACTAACCCATCATAAGACTGAACAACTGCTCCTAGAAGATCCATGTGGTCTTTGGCAACTTCCACAGTAACATTTCTAAGATTCTCGGTCTTCGGCTTAGTTGGGTTGGAATCGGGAACAATGTATTGGGTTTCATATGAACTTGACGATTCGCTTCCTGAGGAACTGCTTTAGGAAGGAGCAGATGAATTAGATACAAACGCCGTTTGTAGCGGTGCGCCTGATGAAGCTGGAGTAGGAATAGAATTGTACAGTGAAAGATTTTGAGCATAGGATCCTTTCTTAGACGTATTTCAGTCATAGTTCTTCCTCCCTTAACTTCAAGATGAAATCATTTATGTCTAAAGTAGCAAGAGTGTCATTTTTTTCTAAAATTAGACACAAAGGATCCTATTTGTCTGCTAGACCATCAGCAAAACAAGAAACTTTGTCTTCCATAGATGTGGTCACACCATGAGTATGTAGTTCACTCATCAAATGGTAAAACCGATCAATGATATCATCTAAGCTCTCATCTCCTATTGGTGAGAAATTATCAAATTCCTTTTTGAGAGCTTTAGCCTTCAGCGCCTTCAAGGTTGCATTACCATCACATCTCTTTTCTAAAGCCTGACACAGCTTCTTTGACTGCTTGTTTTCAGAGAATTGATGGAATATATCTTTAGGTATCGACTGAGTCAACAGTGCATACGCTTTCTTTTAAGCGTTATGTAGAACCTTCTGAGCTTCATTCATACCCCCAAAGTCAACTTCACCCTATTTGAACTAACTGGTATAGTATAAACAATCTCTATAGATGTCCAAATATTAGGGTCAACACCATTCAAGTAGATCTCAAACCATTGTTTCCACTGTGGGTATTCATCCAACATCAACAACTTCTGCGGTTTGTTGTGATTCCCTATCTCATTTTAGAAGAAGAAGATTCTGGATACGCAAGTCTTTTCTGGCAGTAAATGCAGCAAACTAGTCTTCCATGGCTTAAACTTTGACAAACTTAAGACAAGACAGATTCACTTATGCTATTGAGTAAGGCGTTGGGTCAGTCGTGCAATTGAAGGATGCGAATGAATTCAATCGTGCGATTTGATTCAGTCGTGCGAATGAAGAGGACGATTGAGGTCAACCGACTGGAATAGCTTAACCGTGCGAATGAGCTATGCGAATGAGTCCAGTCGTGCGATTGGAATATGCGAATGAGATGCAGTCGTGCGATTGAGCTAATCGTGCGACTGAGGCTGTTGTGGTTGGACAAAGTCGAATTTTGAACACTTTGACACAAAATATGAATTTTTAAGGAACCCTAATCTGTCGTATGATGAAAAATCGAAACTTTAACATGTACTCGTCAAAAACACGTTTTTGAAGCAAAAAGTGAACCTTTTGATTGAAAACGTTAATTTTAACACCAAAACTAATCAAATCCACGCAAAATCACAAGCCAAAGCTCTGAAACCACTTGTTAGGACTGTTTTCGTACGGAGTACTAATGGATTCCGTGAGAGAGCAGATCAAATAGCGCGGAATTCTATTTGATTGGCGATCCAATCAGTGAGAATGACAACCTAGTCTATCTAACGATTAAACAAACGTTAAGAATGAGTTGGAATCGATCAGGAATGAACTGTGAAGTTGGATGGACGAACTAGGACGCTCTGGACGGCTAGGGTATGATAGTATTCGAAGTGTTATGTTTTTCTGTGAATTATGTGGTATTTATAGGTTTTCAGTATCCATTCATACGACTGAACCATTAGCATGGTTCAGTCTTGTGACTGACTCATGCGTTTGACTCATACGCAAGACTGAAGGTTTAGTTGTGTGACTGAGTCAATCTTATGTCTCAGTCATATGACTGATCCAGTCTCCTAGTTCAGTCGTGCGACTGGTCCATAAGTATGGTTCATTGGTGCGTATGGTCCATAAGTATGGTCCATTAGCATGAATAACCACCCGACTAAGTTAAACACTTTTCTAAATCATTATTTACTCAGAACTATGTACAACAACCTCAAACCTATATATAATGTTTGTAAATATGTGTAATACCAATTACAATAAGAATATGATATAAACAAAGGCAATTAAACATCAAAACGCATATCATATTTCATTAAGCATTTTCATTACATATGTGTAAGAAATGAATGACATTTACATTGAAGTACATAAACTAGGAACAGTGTATCAACGTTATTTCAAATTCTCTAAAAAATAACCGACTACCCAAGGACCCCTTTTTGAATTTTTCTTGTGATTTCCATTGATTTCCCATCGCTAATTGATACACAGTCATCTATAGGTCCAATCAAGATGAAATAAGGATACATGAGTACATTAAATCAATCTAAAATGTCCGAATGATATTAAAACTTAAACCAAACTGAATAACTCTTAATCGGACCTTTAAGTGAACTTAAAAGTGAACATAAAAGATAATTGGTGTAATAGCAAATCTTGGCGCTTCTAATAACTTAAATCTTGATATGAATATGGTTGTTTTGACAAACATTCAAATTTTTAGAATCGCACAGTATGTATGTGAAAGGAAAGTCTGATGAACTTCAATCGCATGATTGAACCAGACGCATGATTCAATCGCATGATTGATTCAATCGGTGATTCAGTCGCACGATTGGCTCAACCGTATGTCATGGCACACAACTAAACACATTCGGATGCTCAATCGTACGATTAAGTTCAGTCATATGGTTCAATCGTACGATTGAACTAGTATGATATGATCTGTTCAAATTCAAATGTTCTTTCTTGTGAACTTGTCTAAAATGTTTGTTGCTTGTATTACAGTGAAATGGCTGATAGATGGACCATGAGTACTAAGCACAACATTTGTGCTTACCTCAACATGACTTCACAGAATGCTATAGAGTTCGTCGAGATTATAGAGTTCCTGAGACGATCCATGATCTATCGAGCCATCTCGACTCCCTGCACACCTTATAGATTTCTACAGCAAGCATTCTGGGATAATGCCGTTGTGGACCGTTCAGTTGAGCCTTACAGGATCCGGAGCTCCATCTTTGGATTGGATATAGATATAGGTGAAGACGACTTGAGGAGGGTATTAGATATGGGAGATGATATAGATCATCCAACCAAGCTTCATCCCTTAACTGTTAGGGGATGTTTCTTGAGGATTAAGTATATTGGTGACATCAATGCCGACGTGCTTAATAAGAGTAACATGTGCCATCCCTTCAAGTACCTGGCACAAGTGATACTTAAGTGCATAGCTTCTAGACACGGGGGATTTGATGAGATGAACGATCAGATTAAGAACGCATTTGTGGCGTTAGTGCTGCACCACCCTTTCAGTTTTCCAAGATTTTCTTCAACTACTGGAGGGAGAATATAGAGGTAGAGGGGAAGGAGAGGTTCTACATGTAACCCTGGTTTTTAAAGATGATCATCAACGAGAAGTTACCCAACCTTCCTAAGACCAAAGACGATGAGGTGTCATTGGAGGTGATGGATGACACGACTCTAGGCAGGATGAAGGTATATAGGGAAAAGCAGACTAAGCCCCCAGTGAGAAGGGTTGTTTGGTCATCTAGCCATTGTTGACTACATAGCTCCGGCCAGGAAGAAGTGGCGTCATGATGAGAGTGACTCCGATTTTGAGCAAGTCTTGATTCCTGATCAGGATGATGATGATGATGACAAGGATAAGGGTCGGGGAGGTGGAGAAGAGGGCTCAAGTCAATCCAGAGCCATTGATACATCCACTGTCCAACCACCAGGACTTCCTAATAAGTAAGGATGTCAGGAATTTTGACTTGGAAGAAGAAGATGATGACTCTGAGGAAGAACCTCTCGTGAGACAAGTCGGTAGCAAGTGGGTAGCTACTGAGAGGGGGAAGGAGGTGGTTAGTACCCGCCAGGTGAGTTCAAAGGGTGTCAACACTGAGGAGACAGATCCTTCATATACACCCGAATAGCCCATCAGCCCTAGGGGAGCAAAGATCACTAAGGGGTCAAGGAGGAAGAGGATGGCCCAACCCTATGGTATGAAGGAGAAACGCCCAAAGATTATCTTGATGAGCTCCCCCGCTGCCACTACCACCACCACTACCATTACCACCACCACTGCCACTAACACCATCACAGCCACTACAACCGACATACCCACCACCACATTTACACCCACATCTTCCTCACCCTCAATACCCAAAACCACACCTCCATAAACCATTCCTATCCCCCCACACGTATACACCACATCTACAACCACCCCAACCATCTCCCAAGCCAGAACATCCAACCCCATTCCACCTCTACAGAGCATTACTCTACCCACTATTGGGTTAGAGGAACAGCTTGCGAGCCTTAACAGGCTAGTTCTCAAGATGTTGGTGACTGACGATCTTTGCGCCAACCAAATGAGCGAACTGGTGGCAGTGAATACAGCACAGGGCAAGCAAATCACCAAGCTGACTAAGAAGAATGAAGCTCATGAGCAGGCTTTGGTTTGAGCTCACAAAGGCCTTCAAGCTCAAAATGAGCTAGTGCTGCCATCCACAAAAAAGATTGAAGATCTAGAGAAGAAGAACAAGAGGATTATATTGAGGTTGAAAGGTAAGAGGAAGGAGACTTTAATGATAAAAGGTGATGGAGATGATGGTGACGATGATGATGATTCCAGTGATGACAAATTTGATGATGTGGGTGATGAGGAGGAGGCTGGTGAAAGTGGAGAGGGGAAGAAGGAAGATGATGAGGATGATGAGCCTGAAGGTGTTCAAATGGAGACCTCGAAGGACAATGTAAAAGATTCCATTGAGGGAAATGCCATATGATTTCACACCTTATTTTAAGTGGTGGTATTATGATTGTAGGACAGGAGAAGCAGTTATTGTGCGGAACAGAGACGGTAAGATTGAGACGATCAGGGTATTCGACCCAATGTGGCTTACTAACTTGTCGGTAGATTATGTTTATACTTTATACAAGAGGCCATTATTCTATGATACATAAGAAATTCTACAAGCTCTCCAGTCCTAACATGTTATCAGACTCTGCTTTGCATTCGGGATTCATGCAGGAGTCAGAAAAGAGGATAAGTACAAGAAATTTGAAGAGCATGTGAAGAGTGTTAGACAATAAGGTAAACTAGGTCTAAGGGGGAGTTTGTTGATACATGATGGCCCTAGCTATTGTACTTTAATGTTTATGTCTTTCACTTCTTACACATATGTAATTCAAGAACAGTATTGTAATATGATATGTGTTTGGATGTAATGATATGTGTTTGGATGTTTGTTTAACTTTGATTATATCATATTCTTATAACATTCATTATTACATGCAAGATGAACTATATATATTGGTTTGTGGTTGTTGTGCACAGTTCTGAGTCAACAATGATTCAGAAATGTGTTTGACTTAGTCTTATGTCTATTCATGCTAATGGACCATGCTTATGGACCAGACGCACGAACGGACCATGCTTATGAACTAGTCGCACGACAGAACCAAGTGACTGTATCAGTCGTACGACTAAGACATAAGATTGGCTCATTCGCACGACTGAACCATTCATAGAGTTTAGTCATACGTATGAATCAATCGCATGACTTAGTCGCACGACTGAACCATGCAAATTGCTCAGTCGTACGACTGAACAATGAAACCTATAAATACCACATAATTTGTGAAAAAACAGAACACTTCGAATATTATTATACCCTAGCTGTCCAGAGCGTCCTAGTTCGTCCATCCAACTTCAAAGTTCGTTCCTGATCGATCTCTACTCATTCTTAATGTTTGTTTAATTGTTAGATTGATCAGGTTGTTGTTCATACTGATTGGATCGCCAATCAAATAGGATTCCACACTATTTGATCTGCTTTCACGTTGAATCAGTTAGTACTCTGTACGTACATGGTCCTAACAACCATGATGCTTGGAGCTTTCTTCTTTTGATCATTTCCTTGTAGCACCAACTCTTTTGTTCTTTCTACATATCCTCATTTAGTAAATTGGCTCCCTTCAATGCTTTTGATCGATGCTACATTCATGTTTGCATATCCAGTTCTCCTTAAAAATTCATCATCTACAAGTTGTGAAGAGCTGGATTTAAACTGCTTTTGTCTTTGTTTTCTTCTTTTATGTTCATCATCCTCTCTTCTCACTTCCTTAACCACATCATCTTTGAATTTGTTTCTTAACATTCCAATAATCATAAAAAAATCTCTTCCTCTTAGATTGATTGGATAGTTAGTGATCTTCCATCATTTTTCTAAACTTGACGCCTTCCAACTCCACCTTCATCACATATTTCTGAAGATCAAGTATAGGTTGAACTCACCTTAGATTAGTTTATGTTTATATTACTTTGTAATAGGTTTAATGTTAGTTTAATTTTGAATGTTGATTTTTTTGGTTTATGTAATTTTGTAGTCCAGTGAAACTATGAGCAAAACTGTAGTTTCACTCATAGTCGGATGTTTGGTTGACATGGTGAAACTGTTGTTTCTGCCGGACGAAACTATAGTTTCGGCAGCATAGTTTCGCAGTCAGCAAAACTGTCTATGAAACTAAGACTTCTATAAATAGAATTGATCTTGCTCATTGTTGTGCAACCTTGTAAAAACCCTAATCGTGTATTTATGTTGCAAGAGGCATTTTAAAGTTGTCATTCACTGAAATATATTGAGCTTTTCTACTTTTGATTGTATTGGTGCTTTATTGCTTATATTAGAATACTTTTAGCTTGTTCTTACTCATCTTCATCTTTGTGTTTGTTATTGTTTATGATATTGAACGATTCAAACCTTCAATTGTGCTGAAAATCGATCATATGGACTAACAAAATTGTATCAGAGCCTTAGTGCTCTTGATTGTTTGAGATTTTTGGTTGTTTTTGTTCAATTTCACTATTTCATCAATTCTGGATCAAATTTGAGTGTATTTGATATGGAATTTGATCGAATTTTGCTTGTTTTTGGTTGGGAAAGATTTGTGAATCATCATATCTCAAATCTGTTGAGATTTGGATGATTTCAGATTGTTTTCGGAGTAAAAAAAGTTTTCAGATTCATCCAGCAAAATTACTGATCATCCAGCAAAATTACTGATCATCCAGCAAAACTGTCACCTTTACTCAGCGAAACTACAAGTGTTTTACACTTCGGAGTTGTTTTTTGCATAACTGCGAAAGTAGAAATCCTGAACGAAAGTTCAACAGTGCTTGTCCACTTTCAAGTGAAATTGCTGTCGAAAGTACCCCTGAATGAAAGTTCAAGCTTGTTTCGTGCGAATCTGTCAGCGAAACAAAGCAATTTTAAGTTTCCGGCTAGCGAAATTGCTGCCGAAATTGCTTGCGAAATTACCTTCTGGGCTGTGAAACTAGTTTCTGCGAAACTAGCTCTGCAAAACTACTCATTTCCTACGAAATTACCTTTCTCTTCTGCGAAACTAGCATGCCAAAGATGACTTCTCTCACTCTTGCAGATTTAGAAAGTGTTGCTCCCAACAGACCTCCAAGACTCATAAATAGTGACAACTTTAAGGATTGGAAAAGATGTCTCAAAGCCTTTTCCTTCTACACCGACCACGACCAATGGGAATCTATGATCACTGGCCCGCACAAGCCAACGGTTACAGTTGGTGGTACAGTGTCTCAAAATATGGACTTAGCCACAATCAACGAGAAACATCAGAAGCTGATTGATCGAGACCAGAATGCTTTTGGAGCATTAACCCTATGTCTCTCACCTGACATCTATAATCGATTTGCAGAAAATAAGGATGCAAAGTCTTTGTAAGATGCACTTTGTGAATTCTATGATGGAAATGATCTGAAGAAGGACAAGAAAGCCCAAGCTCAAAAGGAGTTTAATTCTTTTGTCGGACATAAGAATGAAGACCTTAGTGATATCACCAATCGATTTTTGTCAGTATCAAGTACTCTAAATAATATGATGATCAGTTGGGTAATCACGAGCAGGTGAATAAGCTTCTAAACTCTCTACCACCCCAATGGAGCTTACAAGTGAGAATGCTGAAGCAAGAGAGAAACTTTGCTGATTACAAGCTTATGGATGTAATCAACAAACTGAAATCCTTTGATTTAGATCTGAAGAGACGGGAATTTAATTAGACCATGATGCCTACATCCGGTTATACTCAAAATGCTGCATTACTATCTTCCGCTACAAGCTCTCCAATGCAGGCATCTCGTCAAGGTGGAGTGAATACTGGTCACTATTCTGGAGGTTGTGGTAGTGCTGGGAGAGATCAAGCTAACTTGAAAGCAAATTTTGAAACTTTTGTTCCATGTGAGACAATGGCTCTTTTTGGTATGTTTGTTCAGAGTTGAAGCTCTAGTAGCAGGGGAGTTTAAAGGAAAAGGGATGACGATGGAGCATATGTATGAGGTGGACCCTGATGATCTTGAAGAAGATGACATTCGATGGCAAATGGCAATGTTGACACTTAGAGCCCGATGATTTATGGAGCGCACTGGCAGAGTCTAAACTGAGGTGTTTCAATTGCAAACAGTTAGGTCACTTCAAACGTGAATGTCCATTGCGAATCATCACTGATCTTAGTAATTCAGGAGTTCCAAGAATATTTTCAAGCGAGAGTAAAGAGGAAGTGAGTCATAAGAAAGTGACAACATTGATTTCTAACTTTTATTGGAATGCTGAATTAAAGAGACGAGAGAAGAGGTTAATCAAGCGCTGGTGGCTGAGATTGTGGAAGGAAAGATGGAGGTGACTTGTGAGGATTAATTTGATCCATTCAAGGAGTTTAAAGATGAAGGTGAAGTGTCTGTGAAGGTGAAGGAAGATGAGAAGGTGAAAGAAGGTGAAATTGAGGAGATAAGGAAGGAAGGCAATCAACTCACTGAGCAAGACAAGGAAAAAGATGATGCTGCTACCACTGTTGAGTAAAACAAGTTGAGTACTCTGGTGTGTCAATGCGAGAAAGCTCTAGTAGCTGAAAAGGTGGTGATGGGACTTCCTTATGAGGTAATTCAGGCATGTGTTCTTCAGCTTGTAAAATCAGGTTATTTGGGGTTTATAAAGCTAATCGTTTATTAATTGATAGTGAGAACGGTTTAAAACGAGTTAATGAGGAACTTAAAATAAACGAGTCTAAATATTTTGTTAAATTAAACGAGTCTTTAGAAGAAAATGATCACTTAAAACGAATAGTTTTGGAAAGAAATGCTGAGATTAACACTTTGAGTGAAAGGGTTGCTCTTGCAGAATTTGAAACAAAGCAAGCTTCAGTCAAAGCTCGATAAATGGACTATATCAGGAATGAAACATGTCAATTTATGTAAATCTCAATGGGGGGCTAGGATTAAAACAGGTTTGGGATATGAAAATGCTAAGGTTTATCCTCCTCCTAGTACTTACTGTTATTCACCAATGCTTGTTCCTCATCCTTCTAATGATTTGATCCAAACAGATACTAATAGTATGTCTACAGGTTTAGAAGGTGTGAACCCTAAGCATGTTCGTGAGGACTACGATTACGGACCTACTAGCGGGCTTGGATAGACTAGTACACCTGAATCTCAGCATTCTGTCTTAGATCATAAATCTAGTTTAAATTTTGTTTTTGTCTCTAGTGGTTCTGTAACAGACTCTATTTCATCATGTTCTAGTGATGTTTCTTTTTCATCTTTAAATTCTGTGGATTATGATGCTGCTACTTCTTTTGATTGTGTTAATCTTGTGACTGATATCACTATGAATAGTAATGAGGAAATTAAAATTAATTGTTTTGAAAAGTTCTTTTCTCACCCCATTCCATCTTTTACTCCAACTAAATATTCTATGTCAAATGAAAGGGTCACATCTTCATCTGAAGCAAGTACAATTTGTACAAATACCACATGTATATCAGATGCCATCTCATCTCTTTTTGTAAATAATCATTATTTTTCAAATAAAAACAGACCTAAAGACATGTATGAGGCATACAGTGACGTTGATTCTAGACTGTCTGAATGTGATGAGGAAATATACATTGATAAAATCCCTCCCGTATTACATGACAGACCTAGATTAAAACCACACTATTTTCGATGTGGTAAAGATGATCATCTACTTAAGCATTGTCCACAGCTTCATCATAGACATGTTAATAGAAATTCTTTTGGGAATAGGTTAACTCAATTGGTTAATAATTTCTTTTGTAAGAAATCTGCTACTCCTAAACCCAAAGTTATTCAAACTTGAGTTCCTGTTTTGCCTGGTTAACTTTTTCCTTGATATTTTTGCATGAAACATCCACTAAAGTTGTATATAGTGTATGGCATGTTGATAGTGGATGCTCCAGACACAAGACGGGTCTAAAAGATTTATTGACCAATTATCGAATAATCAATGGAGGTTACGTCGAATTCACCGGCGACAAGAAAGGAGGAAAAATGATTGGTCAAGAAGAAGTTTCCAATGACTCTCTTACCTTAGACAAAGTCAACTATGTACCTGAGCTTGCGTTCAATCTGTTGAGTGTCTCTCAGATTTGTGATAAAAGCATTCCGGTCTTATTCAAGTCCAATAAATGTATCTTTTTGAAATATGAAATTGAGATTCCAGATGATATGGTACTAGTTCGGGCTCCAAGAAAGCATGACACATATCTTCTTGACATGAGTTCAAAGGAGTAAACGTCTTCCGTCACCTGTCTTTAGTCTAAAGCTTCCACTTCTGAGACTTTCTTATTGCATCGCAGATTGGGCCATATTAATTTTAAAAATATAAGCAAATTAGTTAAAAACAATCTTGTTAGGGGATTACCTTTGAAAGACTTTTCCTTGGTTGAAAAATGCATGGCGTGCAACAAGGGAAAAAAACATAAGAAACCATATAAACCAAAAATTGAAAATATCATATCCAATCCCCTCGAGTTGTTACATACTGACTTGTTTGGCCCAATTAGTGTTAAATCAATTGCTAAAAAATCTTTCTGCCTTTGTGGTTACAGATGATTTTTCCAGATAAACCTGGGTGGGATTTCTTACTCATAAAGGAGAGGCTACTGAGGAGCTACAGAAGTTAATTCTTTCGATTGAAACGATAAGCAAGAGGAAGGTAATGACACTCCAAAGTGATAACGGTACTGAATTTAGAAATCAGATCTTTGATTCATTCTATGCTACTAAGGGAATTTTAAGACAGTATAGTGCTGCGAGGACCCCTCAACAGAATGGTGTGGCTGAATGAAAGAATCGCACCCTTATTGAAGCTGCTCATACAATGTTGATTGAATCCTCCTTACCCATCATCTTTTGGGCTGAGGTGGTGAATTGTGCTTCATACGTTCTGAACAGGGTGTTGATAGTCAAGGACAAAATGAAGACTCCTTATGAACTATTTCATAAGAGAAAGTCTTTAATTAGCTTCTTTCGACCATTCGGTTGCTCGTGTACTTTATTGTATACGCAGGCGTAGAATATGAAATTCGGTGCCGTGTCTGATGAATGTTACTTCGTCGGTTGTTCTTCTTCTCAAAAGTCTTATCCGGTATATAATAAGAGAACACGTATTGTTCAAGAGTCCTTCTATGTTGATTGACAGGAATCTAATTCCTCCGATGTTCAATCTGAACCTGCATGGTTCTTTAACTCCGATAAGGTGTTTAACTCTTTTAATCTTCCAGTTTTCGATGATGATGCGTCTGTCTCCAATGTTCAAACAAATATCATTCCTCCAACTCCATTTCATGTCGATCCTCAAGTCCTTCCTACCACTTTTGCAAACGATGCTACATCAGTTAATGTTGCATCTTCTTCATCATTATTTGATCTTCCACCTCCACTTGTTTTAGCATCCCTTCCCTCATCAGCTACATGTACTACACCTCAGCCGACATCTCCCATATCTTCCATTCACTCTACCTTACCATCCATCTCACCTTTATCTACCCATTAACAATCCTTTACCCAACTATCCACAAATACCCTACCCATGCCCATCGATTTCAAAACCCTGAAAGATCATCCACACGATAACATCATAGGATCAATCACCGATGGAGTTCGGATGCGAAGTCAATCTGGTTTGATTAACGTCTGTCTATTCTCTTGTTTTATATCATAAATCTTCCCTAAAAATGTTCATACAGCTCTTCAGGACCCTTGCTGGGTTGAATCATTACAATTAGAGCTGCAACAGTTTCGGAAACTCAAGGTGTGGACTCTGGTCGATCTTCCACCAAACAAATGCCCAATTAGCACGAAATGGGTGTTCAAGAACAAACCTGATGACTGTGGCATTGTGGTAAGAAACAAATCCTGATTGGTGGTCCAGGGATTTGCTCAAGAAGAAGGGATTGACGACATAGAAGTCTTTGCTCCTATCACCTGTCTTGAAGCCATCAGAATCTTTTCAGCACATGTAGCCCTTAAGCAATTCGAAGTCTATCATATGGATGTCAAATGTGCATTTCTTTATGGAGACATTGATAAGGAGATATATGTGTGCCAACCACCTGGTTTTGAGGATCCAGACTTTCCAGACAAAGTCTACAAGCTTGATAAATCTCTTTACGGTCTACATCAGGCTCCTCGAATCTGGTATGAGACCTTAACATTGACCTTAACTGTAGTTTCGCTCATAGTCTGAATTGGTTCACCCGGTGAAAATGTTGTTTCTGCCGAGCGAAACTATAGTTTCGGTAGCACAGTTTCGCAGTCAGCGAAACTGTTTGCGAAACTAAGAGTGCTATAAATATAATTGATCTTGCTCATTTTTGAGCATCCTTGCAAAAACCCTAATCGTGTATTTGTGTTGCAAGAGGCGTTTTAAAGCTGTCATTCACTAAAATATATTGAGCTTTTCTACTTTTGTATGTATTGGTGCTTTATTGCTTATATTAGAATACTTTTAGCTTGTTCTTACTCATCTTGATCTTTGTGTTTGTTATTGTTTATGATATTGAACTATTTAAACCTTCGTTTGTACAGAAAATCGATCATATGGACCAACAATTTCATCATTTTTCGGAGCTCACTCACAGATCTCCCCTTCAGTTCATAAGGCTAATAATTATGGCTTTGCAGCCAACCTGCCATATTGTAGTTGGTGAGCTTTGATGTGTCATAATGACCCAAATCTTGTTTTCTTTTGTATTGATTGGAATTTTGAAAAGGTTTCATAGTTGCACACAGGAAGCACAAATCTTGTTGTATCAAACACTTTCAACACTTGTTTCATCTCATTCATGTTCATCCTTTCCACCATGTCAAAGGGAAAAACCATTGTTAATCAAATCCATGTGATGGATTTGCAAGAACATAAAACCAAGTTTAACCATTTAAACTTTCAGAAAACGCAGCGGATATATAGCTTTAAAACCGATTTTAAAAGCTGAAAAATATGTTCTT